>WOGP01000198.1:0-29069 GCA_015342065.1 Leptinotarsa undecemlineata
ATATGGTTGGTCTTTATATTTTAGACCTGCTGTCTCATAATCTGACGAGTATTTAGAGGGATTCGCTTAATCTGACAAAAACAAGACTTTTTTAATTTTTTTTCAATTCATTGGACTCAATTAATTGGAAAGCTCAGGAAATGGCATGCAAATAAATAAGTGTATGTTTTTTGAGTAGAATATGTTTTATGAGAGAATAAGTTTTGAAAAGTGTTCAAAAAAATTCAATTTTTTAAAATCAATTGATCAATCATTGAAGAAAAAAAAATAAAATGAAACTTTCTATGTTTTTTACCACTTTTATTTGTAACTAACGTTACTGCAGTTTCGTCCTATGTGGACATTTTCAAACTTATACAATATATAAGTTTGTTTCGTTCTATTAGGACATTTCCAAACTTATATATTGTGTAAGTTTGAAAATGTCCTTATAGGATGAAACTGCAGTAACGTTAGTTACAAATAAAAGTGGTAAAAAACATAGGAAGTTTAATTTCTCTTTTATTCATTATGATTTCCTATCACGTAGTAACGGCTACATCTATCAATTAATTGATTGATTAATCATCATCTTCATCACGAACGAGTCTCTGTGATTAGCTGTGATGAGGCCATGGCAATATAATTCAGAGTGGGGACGGAGTGAGAGTGTAATAGATAGAGAAAAAGTGAATAAAGAATACAGGAATAGGAAATATAGGTATCACATAGCTGCACGCATTAAATTTTATCGACGAATTTTTGTTATTTCGCCTTGCGGAAATTGTCAGATTATATATTTTTCGTTATCCTTGAATTATTTCGTTCAAAATAAAAAAAAATTAGCTACGCTTCAGAATATCGCATTGACGTTATTTTTTTACAACTTTGCTGCCCTCTCCTTTCTTTACGTCACTCTCAAATTGTCATATTACTGGAATATACACTTTTTAGCAGGTAATTAACTCACTCTACCTTAATCTGACGCGCTCGAAAATTTCTGATGATCAGTTTTTTTACTAATCTGATCCTTTATCCCTCACTGGCGGCCTTATATATGGGGTTCATATTTGGTGGAGGTACTTAACCGGGTACAAGGTATCCCCCTGTATATTAATCTGCCGCGCTTTAGTAAATCCCGAAATCCTCGCTTGGCTCCCCTATTATAAGGGTCACCTTCATTTCGGAACCTGAGAAAACAGGATTCGGCGAAGATCTTCACATCAATCAGTTTCATCTCATTTGTATTGAGAACATTGTAAAAACTACTTGCATATTAGATACGAGTTATCAGCTAGAGGACTACTGCATCGAAACCAATGTGCTTACAAGTCCAGTATGTCATCGTTTACGACTTTATGTTGGGTCACAGAAAGAAAAAGAATCATGTTAGCTGTTATTGAAGACGCATTTGAGAATACATCCTCAGAATAAATCATCCAGGCGTTGAAAAAGAGGGTTCGACGAAATATGCAGCCGGGGAAGTAACAGTAATATCACGATAGTATAAAACCATGCTATAAAAATACGTCTTCAGAACCACAATAGAGATGAGCTAATCATCCTGGTCCAGGCGAGTGTAATAATATAGTGGTTGTAACAGATTATAACAATATAGACTTTGGAAGAAGGACTTGACATCGGCCCTATCAATTCGACCATAGTAGCATTCATTAAGAATATTATGTATACTTATTGAATATTTGAGAGTGATACTAAATACTAGGCTGATTCAGAATACACATTTGGACTAGACAAGGAAGGCAAAGGTAGAACTGATGCTGACGAAAAGACCTGGAGGTTGTAACCAGATATGATATAGGTATTAGCTATGCAGTATGGTTGATGAACTCATAATATATGCATCCTAGGTTAGGTGTGATCTTGAAATTTATAACAAATATTATTTTTGGGCCGCAACAGATGAGTGAAGCCAGAGATTTATCGAGACTGGTTTGGAAATGTTGAAAAACTTGGACGGATAGAAATTAATTGACTCCGTACTGAGTCCTGAGCTATTTGGGCCCCGAATACAAATACCTGGGAACACACACAAAAAAAAACTGAAGAACTTCTTCAACAGCGCAAGAAATGGTTTAGAAGGATTATAGCTGAAAAGCATAAGGACAAATGAGATAAGGCAACAAATATACTGAGATAGTTTGTTATGCTTTTTATGGCGAACTTTCAACAAGGAACAAATTAGCTTGAGGGGTTGGGGTGTGCCTGTTTTTTTATCGTTACCGTGCCTGTTATTCAGCTAGCGGATGGATACCATTATACACAAGATTTTGCTTTCCATTTCTTCAATTTATGAAGTTATAATATTTGCTGCACTTTCTTGATTATCTTATATTATCATTTCAATGGACATGCTGGTTTATGATTATAAATTGAATCAAATCGAGAATGCAGAAAATTTCACTCTGAAGTGGGCATTGATTAGACAAACAACGAATATTCCAAGTTGATGAGCATGGCCGGACTGATTACAGCGCAAACAAGTTTTTTTGGCATTTTATTGATCTAATACTCACCCTCTTTGAAATAAATCGACATTGTAAAATTTGAATAGCTCCACTGAAAACTCTATGGTCGACTGCAACTCACTCATAATATTGAAAAAATGGAATAGTGTGCGTCTGTTTGGCTACATTCCTGCAACAAGAAAAAAATGTCACCTTTTTTGGACTTTGATAACACAAGTACTTTCGTTTTAACGCATCAAATTAAAGTCATATAAGAACACTTCAAAATTTATGATAATTTTGTGAAAAGTTTTCAAAATTCAATAGCGGCTTGTCGTGTTCATGTTAAAGACTTTTATAAATATTTACATCAAAATACATTGAAATAGTGTTGTCATAGTTTTCGTAGCAAGTAAGACAAGTTAATTGTAAAATAATATTGTAATATTCCATATTCATATTTAGGTCTAGTATTAAAAATGTTTCCTTTTGAATGAACTCAAAAAAAAATTTAGAGGAAGTAAATCTGGTGATATTAGTCGGTATCATCAATTTCTTCGTGGAAATTTGAGAATTATGTGGGGAAGTATTATCGTGCTGCAACGATATGGTTGCAGCACAAAAATGTGGTCCAGTTATGCATGCATTAGAGAAACCACACCAGTCAGATTTCTCGTAAGTTTGTTGCCTGACTCCAATGTAGATTTTTTACTGACTTGTGATGTACATTATGTCTATTCCCTACTGTGTTGTTGTGAAAACAGTACTTATTTGTTCACAAAATATTATTTGAAAACATATAACGATGTTGCATCTGTGCAATCTTTTCTCAAAGTCAGTGGACTTTGTGTCTCTTTTGAGACTCTGTGGACAGTACTTTTCCTAATTCCAATCTCGACTCTCCACTTCAACTCGTGACACTTTCAAATTGGACCAAATAACGATGCAGATAACTTTAATTGATACATGATTTTTCTATCAAGAGTCGTATTCTGCCAAACGTTGAAAACCTGATACGGTCTTCGGCGGGGCAGACATAAAGTATGTAATCTACTACCAAAACCTGAATTTTCGTTTCTAATATAATTCACCCCAAGGTTGACAGATCATGGTTTATTTTCCTACTGAGGATCTGATCGGCGATCAGTCTGCGACTACCTTCATCATGTAGTTCAGCAACACAAATGAATGGCATGGAAAGCAGAACTCTTAAGGGAGGCAGGAGAAACACACACGCCCCTTCTTATACCCTCGGCCTTGCTTATACCTGACAACACATTAGATCCGTTCATTCAGGTTTTTTTCGAAAGCATTTGCTGGAGTTGGAGAGGTTGAGTTTGCCTTATCGAAAATTCGACGTAGCGAGAATTTGACGTAGTGAGATTTCCTGCGCTTAGGCAAATTATTTTTCTTACGTCGAATTATCACCACGTCAAATTCCCACTATGTTGACATGTCCTTACGTCCAATTCACGCCATGTAAAATTAATTGATTGCGATAACTTTCGTGTTTTGGTGACGTCATTGCCGGATGAGATGGGCTTCAACGTAGTGACAATTCGTCGTGATGAGAATTCGAGGTAGTAGGTAGTGATCTACAAATATTTCACTCGCTGAGATACCTAGTTTTTCAACGAGTCATTTGGTCCAACATATTATTCTAACCGAGGTCCAAATTTCAATTTCGAGATTAGGTCATTTCACCAATAACTTCTGTGCTTTTGAATCACACTCATGAAAGGAATTCTAGTTGGAGCCGGCAGAGGTTGAGATTGAGTTTGTATGGTTAATATAGTTTTCACTTGATACTTGAGGAGAACTGCATCAGGTTTTTATCCTCTTGGAAGTGATGCGTGAAGTTCCAAAAGATATTCGTTATTCATTCAATATAACGGATTTAACCCTAGTTCAATGTCGAAAAAAGATTGAATACATGGAGTCCTCATTATTTGCTAGGTTCAAGAGATAAAGTTCAGCAAATTTTATTCTTTCGAAATGGTGTCTAGGGTTTTTAACAATAATGTGGGTGTATTATCTGAGAATTCTTAAGAGGAGTCTTCGAAAGTTAGATATAAATCATCTGTCCTGAACTAATTTAATGACAGAATTACGTACGCAGCTCATCATATCGCAGGATCATGAGAATATATGGCCAGATATGTTTTTTCAAAACGTAAGGAAATAAAGAATCAGTCGTTAATGAAAAAAATCATTGATGTTTTATTTTTCAGTTTTTATAGAGAGACATTTTCTGGAATTTAATCAATTTTCTCAGTGAATCCCGAATTATCCTCCAGCAGAAGGGCCATGCAATGTGTTAACCATAGCAAAAAAAGTGGAGTTATATGTTACACAAGACTCAAAACCATGTTTCTATACAAGGAAAGTACTTTGAATGAGAAAAATACTGTTTTCCACGAATTCTTCAACTTTAATTAATTTATAACAAACTGTTTTTCAAATAAACAATTGAAAACATTTTTTTTCCATTAATTAACTGTGTTATTCACAATATCAGTGCATATCATATTACAACAAAATTTAAGAATAAAAAATTAATTAAATCTAAAAAATATCAATAAAAAATGAAAAGAGAAATTCCGTAAGATTCCAGTCGCTGAACTCTACGTAAAAGCAGCAACCTCATCCCTCTAGGAGGGAGTTATTTAGATCGGATCATATCGCTATCGTAGAACAGCAAATAAGGAACTCGCGGTTTCGGGTTTTTCTGACGGGGTGGCTGTCCTTGTTCATCTTTCACTGCCTGAACCACTGTACATGCTGTTTTCGGCGAGTGCATTGGCTTGTGATGTGGGGGTTGAGTAAACCGGCCATCGGATGCCTGCTTCCACGGAGCCCAGCTAGATACGGGAATGACAGAATCACTTGTGGTTCTATTATTCTCTAACCGATTGGCATCCCAACGAGAGCTTAATCCTAAGGTGTGAGTATCCATGCCGAAAGGATGAATGACACTGAGCCTATTAGCTGTCTCTATGGAACCTTCGAGATACCGGGCGCCCTCTCGTCGTAGCATCGCCTTGTCACGGTCATACGGGGCTCTGCCGTGATTGACCTTCTTTCCCTAGCTACTCGTGGGACCTTTATGGACTGAGTAAACTTAAAAAAGTATTTTTAACGCTAAGTCTATAGAGGAGATGGATGTCGAGCTTACGACTCCAACTGATCTCCTGTAAACTTAGATCAGAAACGAGTCTACAGAGGAGTTGGATGACGAGTTTACGACTCCAGCTGATCTCTCTGTAAAATTTAATCCAGGAGCGAGCCTACAAAGGAGATGAATGTCGAGTTTACGATTCCAATGGACCTCCCTGTAAATTTAGTTCAGGAACGAGTCTACAGAGGAGTTGGATGTCGAGTTTACGACTACAACTGACCTCCCTGTGATTTCAATCCTGGAGCGAGTCTACAGAGGAGATGGATGTGGCGTTTACGACTCCAACTGACCTCCATGTAAATTTATTTCAGAAGCGAGTCTACAGAGGAGATGATTGTCAAATTTACGACTCCAACTGACCTCCACGTAACTTTAATTCAGGAGCGAGTTTCCAAAGAAGATGTATGTCGAGTTTACGACTCCAACGGGCCCCCCCTGCAAATTTAGTTCAGGAGCCAGTCTACAGAAGAATGGATGTCGAGATTACGACTCCAATTGACCTCTCTGTAAATCTAGTTCAGGAGCGAGTCTACAGAGGAGATGGATGTCGAGTTTACAACTCCAACGGACCTCTCTGTTTGTTTGTTTGGACAAGTGAGAATTGATGTGAGCCACAATAAACCCTTACGGTTTGCGATGGAGGGTCGAATAGACCCACTCACTTTGGACCTAACCTAACCTAACCTAGGGTTTCAGTACGTATTCTTTCTGCACGGTCTTGACCAAAGAATGGTCGTACCTTATCCAGCAGTTGTAGCCGACGTAGAAAGCATCGGTCACGTAGAGACTTATGTTGCCATTTTCAGCTTCGTGGTAAACGACGGAAAATCAATCTTAAAGTCGAATTCAAAATCCAAAACCTTGATAATCTTTGTGCAACGGTCTTGGCTGTATGCCAAGCTTCAGATTCAAAATAAGGATAACGGGAAGTTTGTAGAGCATAATTTGCTCCCATGCTTCAACCTTCTTGTTTGTTTTTGACGAAGTCAGCCCCTCTAAACTGTTCTTAGAGACGAGTACGTTAAGCGCTTCTCTGACAGTCTTCAATTTCCCAATGTTGAGTGGCAGGGTTAGAAAAGGCTAGATATTCTCAGTAATGTGGTCCCAGCTGCCATGAATGCTCGACTTTAGTTGCCCTCCGAAGATGTTACTTACTGGTGTACGGGTGAAGTCGATTCTTCTGGTTGGATGTCCTTAATTTTTTGATTCCATTGTGTTCCATACGTTATTTGAATCATTGCTCAAATCAGAGTCAACGAGAGGTTTTTCATCGTCAATATAATATTTAACCAACTTATTTATCTCAAACATTTCATGATTGAGTCGAATCAAAAGAAAACCATTCTTGGAATATTTATCCCCTCCCGTCTTTCATCAAAATGTAGGAAGGTAGATGAACAAACTGTTCCACAAAACGACACATTTTGAATATAATCGGAGTAGACGTAATTCTCTCGTTCGAAGAGATGTTTTCACTCAGACTGTTCAGTAAGTTGTAGAGTGGTGGACATGAGACCAGGGCTTGCAAATTCGAGTTGATATAACAGTAATTGTTTTGATTAGGCAAACCCCTTGGATGCAAGTTCACTGCGCTACTGTTGATCACGTATGTAGATAGAAAATTGCCCAACGTATAACAGTCTGGATCTACAAACTAGTGGGACCTTCTGGAATGCTTCAAGAGGCAAATGCAAAGATTGTCGTTGAACTCATTTTCGGTATCCTGGTCAATAGCGACTTCGTCGAAATTGTTGACGGGTTCAGACATAGGCGGATGTTGGTGGTTCATCGTCGAGAAGATCACAGTGTGCGGGTAGTTGGCAAAAGGTGGAGATTCGGCTATTTGTTGAATCACCGCACAATTTTTCCGGGTTTGAAAATGTTTTTTCTTCTGCATTTGTCCTTTCATGATGTTGAAACTTTTAGTGTCCAATCACAGAAGGGATATTGGCTGTTGACAATGCACGTTTAATTATAGTATTCATTGCATAATGTTGGGAGAAGAGACCACTAAATTCACAACTGAGACCATGAGTACCATTTTCATCAACAACGAAACGATACCGACATTTGTAATTAATACAAATCAAACATCCTTGACGAATACCTATTGAAACTCTGAAACTGTCTTCGTCTAATAATGTTCCCAACGATGCAACGGGAAGTGCGTTGAGCCAGGTGCCAGATTCCTTAGTTGAAATAGCTTTGAGGCGAGCCTGATCTATAAGGGAGTCATTAGCTGCAACCATGACTTCTGTAGATAACATCTGCAATAAAGGAAGATCTCAAGATTTTTGAGAGCCCTTGTTATCAGACATTGGTGCATTTGATTTTTCCATGCATAGTTTTTCACCTTCCAAATAAAATGAATCATCAATATCAGAGAAGAAATTTCACTTGACTTTACACTCTTGAAGGAGGAGAGAAAAGCTGGTAAAGCAAGTGAAGATGATTGTCGGATGCTAATACCACCCAGATTCACCAGAAGCGAAGGTTAGATCCATGATTCGTTTTTGAAGTTATTATTGGTTATTTGTTCCAAGATTTCTCGAAGTGCTGATTGAATTGTGCTACTTCTTAGGGTATACATCAATTTAAGAATTGCTAAAGAGTGCTTCAGTAAAAAGTATGCCATGTGAGCAGAAAGGGTCTTGATATGAGAGGCCATCAAATTTAGGGAAGTCGTTTTTTGTCTTAAACATTCAGCCAAACATTCTTCTGAGAATAGTGCACCAAGTAGAGTCAATTCGTGCCTATTTATTGTTGTTATTCCAGAAGTTAAACTGTTGAATTTTTCTATTATTTATGCATCTTGTAAATGAAAAAAATGTTTCGCATTTTTCAAAATTCAATTTTAATCCAATTTCTTCAGAGGACGATAATATATTTTTGAACTGACTGAAAACTGTATCCGGGTGACCACCTATAGGCCCATCATCCAAGTACAACAGTTGAAATCAATTTGAATTGATCAATGGATGAGTAGAAAAGTGCAGGACCCAGAGGAGTTCATCCTCTTTCCGACATGATGACATTCTCTCCAAAATTAAAAAAAGTTGACTTTTGATTACAATGGCTTATGAAGTGGAAAAGATGAAGTATCGAATCCATGATAATTTATAGAAATACTCGTCTGTGAATCATGTTGAATGCGTTTTGAAAATCTAGTTTTAGAAAAATGTTTGAAGATGGTTTGGATGCTTATTTATGAAACGGCGTGCTGCATGAGCGACTACTTCACATCCTCGGAAAGTTCTATATCCAAATTGTACAGGACGAAATAAGTCCTCGAATATATTTTTAATTGAAAAACATAAAATTTTCGCTACCAAGCGTCGAAAAAATGTGCTAACGGCAACAGGTCTTATACCACCACATTTCTTCTTCAAAGTTTGTAATGAAGCACCATAAAGAATTGGAAGTACCCACTTCCGAATTAATTCTGCCAGCAAGTAAAAAGTTACAAAGTGATGTTGAAGAAGATGAGAGTTTTTCACCTTCAGATCCGGAGCTTTTTGATGAAGGATCTTGGAAGTGTGAAGGTCTTAGAGAATCCAGCCGACCAGATGATCCTGTGCGAAATGATCTAACAGCATGTAAAACATCAATTTTAGTTACTTGAAGAGGAACTATGTGTTCATTTCCATTTCCAGGAGAAGGAAATGGAAATGGAAATGATGGGTATCCTCAGAGAGATGTTTTCATTTTAGCAACGTACATTTTTCATTGTCAAAAGTAGTAATTGAGTCAGTCGAAGATAAAATTCGTATAGTCGAAGTAATATCACCATCAGAAACTTTATTGATTATATATTAACTTTTATTTTGTTTCATTAGTGGTTTTCCAACTCTGGGGGGAAATTTTGATAGATTGGGGGGTTTTTCATATTCCTTCTAATAATTGAAGTGATTGATTCTTTATGTGGTTTTTGGGATGAAATGATGCTAAACCATGTATATGCGAAACACGAAAAACAATTGTTTATTATATTGGCTAAAGAATCAGCATTTGTGATCTATTGCATCTACTCGGTACTCTACTCACTAGCCCAAAAAACTACCTGCACTATTGGTAAGAGTAGTTTTTCATTTCGCAGTTATGGCAGCGCGTCTTCTGAAAAAGTCTCAGGAGCCTTTCTATCATACTTTTTCCATTAAAAAATTATCTCATGTAGGTAAAATTGATTTCTCGGAAGTTTGTCTTTTTCGTTGAGGTACAAATTAACCAGTGGATATGCCATTTTACAAAGTGTGGCGATCAGTTGCTGTCAGATCGATATTTACAAACTTGACATTTTGTAAATGTCAGGCGTTCCTGTATCCACATCTTTATTTCTAAATTTACATTTCCATTTGCCCAAGTGCCGTAATCGAAACGATCTGAACATTCATAATTGTTCGTATCAGGATCGGACAGGCGTAAATATATTTGATTACAAAAACTAAGGAGCTGTTTAATTTATTTTTAGCGTGTTCGCCATAAAAAACTCGATTAAATTACTTGACTGCTTCTAGTGAATTGGGTCAATGGAGAATAAACAAATCATTAAAGCGGTTATATTTTGATGGAACACCCAATTTACTTATGAAACTCACATAGCTACACTTTGACCCTTAACAGATAATGAAATTAATACTTTAAATTTGTTACTTCCGGAAAATGTAACATCACGACTATGAAATATTTATTGGATAAAAAAACTGCAAATATTTTTCATTGAGAATTTGCAAGATTATACATTCTAGGTAAATCAGGTCACAACACCATAATCTAATAAAGGTCAGAGAATGCCGTGATTTAAATACAGTGAAGCAATAGAAATTGGCGTACGAATTCGGCCCATCTGAAAGTAGACATACGATCTATGAATATACAAAAAAATAACAGTATATTTGGATTTTAAAAATTTCAATAATTCATGATGATTCTTGTGAATAACATACTTTTTCTAGGATTGATACAAAAACATCAATTATTTAACCCTTTTCAGTTGAACAAGTAGCCAAAATGATCCATAATTCACCCCAATAACAGCTCAGCCTTAAGAAATTTTCACTTCAAAATATGTTCCCAAACATCAAACTTAATCATTGTTTTGTTTTGAAATATATATTTTGTAATGAAGAGTAAAAACGAGTGTACCTTACTAGAACTTAGTAATGCGGTGAAAAAAGTAATTCTATACATAGATGTGTAGATCATGCAAGAAATAACTTGCCCTAAATAACTTGCCCTAAGGCAAGTGTCTACGGCAAAACATTGATGTCTTTCAGTGAGGAGACAGTGTTTCATGTAAGTGAAATTTTTATTTTCATTTAGTAGATATATTGTTTAGAAACTCTGATATCTGATTTAATTTCATAACGAATGTTTGGAATACAAACTGAGTAGAAAAAAGTTTTCTGTATAATTCAGTGTCCATAAAAAAGTATTTGTTTCGAAATATTTTTTTTTCGTGAAATTCAATGTTTATATGAAGGTAGCTGTTTCAGGAAGGCTTTTTTTGTGCCTGAAAATTACTTCTTTGCATGATCTACACATCTATGTATACAGTTACTTATTTTGAAATTGAATACGTTCTTTCTTCTTTTTCTGTATCAAGAGGAAGTAGTAGAAAGCCAAAAAATTTTTTCCCAAAATTAGTCACTTCTAAAATAGTCTAGTCATTTAAGGTTTCATCTGCGGAAAAATCCTTACTGAGCTGAATTTTGGTATACACCTTCATTATGGCGTTGTAATGAAGATGTAAAAAATCGACATTGACATTGTGTCGGCTAAAAAAGTTATAAGGGTCAAAAGATCACGAAAATCAGTTTTCCGGGAATATATCGCGACCTATGGCAGGTCAATAAAGGTAATTATAAAAATTATTGTTCATTCCATTATCTACAAAAATGGCTCTTGCATTTTTCTGTTAAGTCAACCGTTTTCGGACTGTAGCGCCGAGAAAGCGACTACATTATGATGATGCACTCGTTTCCGCACCATCTTTGAGGTAGCATGCAAGACGCGTTCTATTTACCGTTATTTTAACACTTCGACACGTGTTTCGGTCACCAAGAATTTTGGAAAGATTTTCAAGGAACTAGGTATGAAGGTGATATTTAAAACACACACTACAGCGCCTTTAAGGAAATCCAAAAGACAAAGTCGAGAATTAGGAAAAGTCTGGAATTTACCAAATTAAATATAAGGATTGCGATACAAAATATTATGGACAGACTAAAAGATCTATTGAAATAAGATATAAGGAACACTTAGCATACCTAAATATGGAAGACTAGAAAAATCAGCAGTCGCTCATTATATTCTGCAACAAAACCATTCCATAGACTTCAGTTCATTTTAAGATTAGTTAGACAAGTTAACAACAACAGGCAGCTAGATGCCTACGAGAGTGTAGATATAAGTGATCATGATAATATTATGAATAACGATGGTGAACCAATACCTAATAGAATACTATACAGGGTGTTTTAAATTCGACCCTCACCATTAGGATGTTGGAAACTTTGAGAGATACGAAGATGGTTATATTGGGGCAAAATTATGTATTCACTTGTCTAACAATATGCCGTGAGAAAGTTCTGAAATTCCGAGTATATCCGGAGATATCACGAAAAAACAGATAATTCGCAAAATGGTTTTTATTTCTTCCTGGCTTTATTTTTTGAAGGATTTGAAAATAAATTGCACTTCTACATTGCCACTTTTTCCCTGCTACATAATGGTGTTTTCAGATTTGCTATCCAACGTTTCGTCTTCCGGACACCATCATTAACATTATTTTTTTAATGGGCGCTACATTGGATTCTTTCTATTTTGAATAGAACCAGAATTCACTTTTTCAATGATGAATCATAAGTCATCATTCTTTTTCCTAAAATTGGAGATATTGAAAAAAATTTATTCTTATCATAATAGGTTTTGACTTTGATGATTCTAATTTGACTTTCAATTTGTTACATTCAATGACATTTTGTTATTATACAAGTCAGTGAATTCATGGCAAAAAATGGCTTTCACGAATGAAGAAAAAGGAGATATGATACAATTGTATCACGAATAACAATAGAAACAGTGCAAGGACATCGGAAATGTATTTGAACTTGTATCCCGAAAAACGACAACCACGTCGAACTGTGTTGAAGTTATTGGATCAAAATCCAGTTTGGTTCATTTGGAAGCCGAGGAAAAAATACCGTGACAGAATGGACCAGGAAACTGAAGGTTTGTATGAGGTAAGTTAAACATTGTGTCCGTCCTTTTCAATAAAAATTAATAATTTGCAGATGAACATGAACCCGGCGAAATCTACACGTCAAATTTCCTCTGAAACGAATATTTGTCATACAAGTGCTTGGAGACATCTCAAACAAGCGGTTTGAAATGTTACAAAATACACATATCTCAAAAATTGCATTCAGGTGATCCCGAAAGGCGATTAGAATTTTGTAATTGGCTAATAAGAAAACCTGATTTTCCTGTTTTCCTGAAAAATGTAATTTAGACAGATGAAAGCACTTTTACGAATTGTGGGATATTCAACCGAAATAACCTACACATTTGGAACATAAACCCCAGGTAGTTCCGAAAAATTCGACCTCAGGTACGATTCAGTATTAACATATAAGGATTGGAATTTACAAAGATAAAATTTTGGGTCCTCATTTATTTGCCGGAATTCTGAATGGAGAAACCTATCACCCGTTTTTAATGTCGATTTTCGAAGACTATTTGGATGACTTACCTTTGGGCAACTATAACAATATCTGGTTTCATCATAATGGTGTTCCTCCGCACTATCAGACGAGTATCTAATAACCTGTCTGAAAGGTTTGGTGATAAAGAGATAGATAATAATGAGCAGGTGATGTGACCATCAAGGGCTCCAGACTTAAGTGTTATGGATACATTTTTATGGGGTACACTGAAAAATAGAGTTCATGATCAGAAGAATATCAAAATATTGAGGACCTTTAACACAGCATTGTTAGAGAGTTTGGAAGATTGAGGAGGAGGGAAATTGATCGTGCAGTGAATAATATTCGAAAAAGGGCTCAGTTGTGTTATCATAAACAAGACCGGCATTTTGAACATTTGCTGTGATTTACTTTTGTCTTTACATTTTAGTTAATTATTGTTAATTGTTCAAAGTTCTATTTTCATTGAATAGGACACAATGTCTAATTTACCTCATACACACCTCATTTATCAAAATTTTATTGTTGACTTTGCCTCCGCATTTTTTCATTGGAGATTTTGATCCAATAACTTGAACATATTTCGATGTGGTTGTCGTCTTTCGGTATACAAGTTGAAATACTTTTCCGATGTCCTAGCACTGTTTCTATCGTTATTTCTGATAAATTTGCATCATATATAGTTTTTCTTCATTCGTGAAAGCCATTTTTCGCCAAAAATTCAATGACTTGTATAATAACAAAATATTATTTGATAAGAATTAAATGTTTTCAATATTTCCAATTTTTCGAAAAAGAATGATAACTTATGATAAATCATTGAAAAGGTAAAATCTGGTTTTATTCGAAACAGAAAGAATCCAATGTAGCGCCCATAAAAAATAAAATTGATGATAGTGGCCGAAAGACAAAATGTCTGATAGCAAATATGAAATCACCATTATGTAGCAGGGAAAAAGTGGAAATGTGAAAGTGAAATTCATTTTTGAATGCTTCGAAAAATAAAGCCACAAAAAATAAAAACCATTTTAAGAAATTTATTTTATTTTTTTCGGATATCTCCGGATATACTTGGAATTTCAGAACTTTCTCAACGGCATATTGTTAGTCAGGTAAATGCGCAACTTTGCTCTAATTTAACCATATTCGTATCTCTCATAGTTTCCGAGAATCCAATGGTGAGGATCGAATTTTAAACACCCTGTATAGCATGTTGAAATAATATTTTGATTATCAAATTCACCTGACTAGTAGATTGGACCATATTGTAAAACTAATTCAAGACAAGGTATAAAATACCCAGCAGAGATATTATTCAGGACAACATTGTATGTAGATTTTGTATTGTATTTTCTCGAACAATGTATTTCTTTAATTTCTCACCTCACAGTTATTCAATTCATTCAAAAAAATTACTTTGTCTCTTTATCAAAAGCATTCGGAATTGATATCAGTTTTACGATAAAGTAAGTACATCTTCTAGTTCAAAGTTTACAAAATTGGTTCAAACGACAAAAATGAAGCAATTGAAACGCTCTGAATGTTGACCAACTTTTCTCACAATCGAACTCAAAATTGCAGTGAACAATTTTTTTGTTATCAGTTCTTGAAGATTAGTGATTACAGTGTGTTAACTAATTGCGGTGAAAAAATATAAGATTGTATTCCGGAGCTAGTATTATGTAAAAAATCATATAAATGCATTGTGAATAACGTTCATCCAATTTTGGTGAACTTTGGCAATATACTTTTCAGTAGTAAAATGTTCATTTAACTTCAATTAGACATAAATTATCGAGTTCACTGGCGACTCGAGACACAGTTTACCCAACATGTGTGGCCCTGACGTTTCTTCTAACATTCGATTTTGTGTTGGGTAAAACATCTAAAAGTGAAATTTTTTAACCTTTGATTGTTTTAGTTGATCTTTTTGTTTTCCGAAAAAACAAAAATCGGATAGAAGCAAGTAACATGTATTAAAAAAGAAACAACTAATTATTTGCGATGTTTGTTGTTTGTCACGTTACATTTAAGTATTGTTGTGATAACGAATATTCACGAAATTGATACAAAAAGAAGAAGATTTCCTAGTAAAATTTAACACTCTGTAATTTGGAAACAATGTAGTTCCGGACCACTATTTCAATGATTTTTTTTCCATAAAACCAACTGACCAACTTCACCAAAATTAGGAAACCCTCTGTGTTTATTAATGTGGATGCATGAATGAGCTAGATAATTTTTATAGAATAAAAGTGAAGAGTACATTTTTTCTCTGAGTTTTTCTTATAAAAATATCACTATAATTTATGGTAACCTAAAAATATTTTCAATTGTGTACGTACCCAATTAGACGTTATGATGCTATATACTCATTCATTCCACTATTATTTAGCGAATATCCAAAATTGGGAAAGTGATACCACTGTTATGACAATTTATCGGATGTTTTGTTCGATTTGTAGCACTGTAAATTTTTTGAAACTACTAGTTCAAACGGCGGACCTACTTTCACAATTCAAAAATGTATTTCTGAGTTTAATTTCTTTTTTTTTGCTTTCTAAATACTTGTACACTAGCCAAACTTCAGTTGGGCGCGAGAACATGCCTTATGTAAATATAGAAATACGCAAAAAAACGAACTCATCTATAAATAATCTCACCTGTCGTCGAACGAAAATATATTTATTGTCTAACACTGATCGTTTAAATCACCACCTCGCTGGAAGGTAGGGTTTCCATAGTTTTTATTCGATTTCCCGTATTCAGCTGTCGATCAATTTAGGTCCGGACGGGAACATAAGCGGGCACAATACATATAATCTCACTCTTGTTATGTAAAGAATTCGGAAGGGCTCAGGCAGCTCCGACCAGGCAACCAAGACAACACCAGTGTCCTATTTTGCGCGACACAGTTAGGCGTTCACCCGAGAGTGCAGGAATTGCGCAATAGGTATGGAGTGATCTCGGGGGTGGCACGTGCGTGAGGGTAACGCAGGATCGAATTGGGTATTTTTACTAAATGCCACTATTTACTATATACTAGTAAATACTAGTATACTAGTATATTTACTCTGGATAGTAAAATCCTGATGGCATGTTGTGAGCGAGTCAACGTTAAAAAATACCAGAGTTGATCAAAAAGTGATGACCCATTTGCATTTTCAAATATGATTTGAAATCACTGAAAGAACAAATAAAATTGAAAATTAAAAAATAGATGAAAATAAGAATTATATTTGGCAAAAAACCCTGAAGTGAAATTACAGTAAAATAAAAATGAGCAAAAAATTGAACAATTAAAGTGGAATAAAAATAAAAATTGAAAGACTTTAACTCAAGTTACTTTCGATTGTTACTATCGACAATCGTCTTTGGGTGATGACTGGTCTATTCCTCCGAGAGATGACTATTTACAGGTGATTCGAATGTTTCACTAATCTCTTCTTCTATCTCTCCGCTTCACTGGTTAAGCGAGAGATGGCGGGAGTTGACCGTTTTCCGCTTGATGATGGGTTTCCGTATGTAGCGTATCTCTACGCTAGCTTGGCTGAATGTGTCGTTGAATAACATATATACAGCTTCTTTGAAATTCCTTCAAAACCAGTGGATGATCTCCACTGGGACCACTCGTTATTTTGATGAGTCCAAACATGTTTAACCGATACAGGATTTGCGGCACTCACAGGGTATCCGGTAAATGCAATTCTTCGAATCGCAGTCCGCGTTTGATTGCCTGATTTTCTTGAGGCTCCTCCGGATGGTGTTTCCAGGTCTGAAGCAGGTTCTGATATTGTACTTGGATCCAATTTTACAACAATCCTCTGATGTAGGGAAGTGCAAGCGCTGGTTGTGACGGCTTCTCTTTCTTGCGAGGCTCTTGATGTCTTCTAGCCAAAGTATGTTCCACCATCACTTTGGAGTAACCATTCCGTTGATGATCTTATTTCATGATGCCCAGTTCTTTCTCGAAACCTTACTTCATATTATAAAGCCCGTATTATATATTATGGTGGTTGGATTCATGATTCAGATACTGTGTGTGAGTGGGTTTTCGGTATACAGATGTTTCCCACTTAGTGTCGGTCCTCTTCACCAATACGTCTAAAATGACAATTCGTTGTGGACTTTCTTCTCCATTGTGAAGGTGATGGAAGGTTGAACGCTGTTGATGTGCTTCATAAACCTCACAGTCATCGAAAACGATTGTAGATACTAACAATCAAAACGTCGTGAAGTAACTTGGCTTGAAATATTTCAATTTTTATTTTCATTACATTTTAATTGTTTAATTTTTTGCTTATTTTTACTGTACTATAATTTCATTTCAGTGTTTTTTGCGTAATATAATTGTTATTTTCATCTGTTTTTTTAATTTTCAATTGTATTCGTTCTTTCAGGGATTTCAAATCAAATCATTTAGACAATAGGGGTCCGAACTAATGAAATTCCACATGAAACATTGTCAACCACCTTCAAAAAAACGTAATGACACATGTTATACATCTTTGGCGAAAGACGATTATACGACATATTAATTGAGTAGCCCATTTATTCAGGGAACATTTGAGAAATCAAATAGATTCAAAGTTCGAAGTGAACGCAATTGCAATCCGCTTGGGCACAAAAACAATGTATCTGATAAATGCAATTTATACACATGATTTATTATGTTGGAAAAAAATATGTATTCCGTTAATCCAATGAGATTATTGGGATAAACTGAAAGCTTAGTCTTTATATACCTGAATGAAGTTCTCCTTTGAACTTTTTGTATTTTTCCAAATTGGCTAAATCTTTCGACAGCCCTAGTTTCCTCATATAATGATTCAAATGACACTGACCTTCAAGTAGATATGTTCAACTTAAATACTTAAAATATTGGTAGATTTTGTCAGAAGTTTAAAACTATTTCTGCAGGTATCCAGTGTTAATTTGGAAAATCTTGAATCGATCCCAATGATAGATTACTTGCAGCGCTATCTAGTGTAAAGGAATCAGTATCTTCCAGGCCAAGAATAGACCATAGAAACTATTTGTTGAATTTCGGTGACACTGAAGCCCTTCTAGAGTCGTATGACTGTCCAAAAATATTTTTAATGATTCATGTGTGAGGTTTTTCTCCAGCGATATCTCCACAAGTAATCAATGGCGTAGATTTATAACTGGAATATGGTCGCATAGGATCCTAGGTCGGTTGGTATGACTGTTTGGGTCTGCACTTACGGCTGTACCAGAACCTTAGGGTGTGTTTTATCATCAGTATTCTGGTAGCCATTTGTTCCTCTGCTGTTCATGCTGTTTAAAAAAGATTTTCAGTCTTATCAAAAAATATTTATTTATCGATGAACTTATATTTTGTCCCCTTCAAAGTAGTCCCTCACAGGTATAATATACTTGTGCCAGCATTTTTTTCAATCCTCGAAGCAGCTCTGACATGCACCTTTTTGTATGTCCTTGAGCTCTCTCAGCGATTAGGTTTTCATCTCGTTAATCATCGCAAAACGCCGTCATTTCATGGGTCTCTTCAATCATGGGAACATGAAAAAGTCGCAGGTGGTCAAATGATTACGGTGTTGTTTTTTGCCAAAAAATTTCGAACTAGCAATGACGAGTGAGCAGGTGTATTATCGTGATGCAAAAGTCATACATTATTTTTCCACCGTACCAGACTTTAACTTCAACATTAAACCCTTTATTGACCATACAACTACGTGTCAAGAACTCCTGATGCGCTACGCGATGATCATCGAAGAAAACAGTGAGCAGATTCTTGACATCTGATCGAACTTTGCGTGTTTTCTTTGATCTTGCTCTTCTTCAATGAGGACGATTGGTCTTTGATTTCGATTTCACAACTATATACCCATGATTCGTCACTATTTATAACCCTTTTAAGCAAATCTGGATCGCCGTTGACGTCATTCAACATTTCCTGAGCAGTGCTCATGCGACGGTTGTTTTTTGAAATTCAGAAATATTGGACCGAACTTCGCTGCCACACACTTCATGCCAAAAATTTTCGGAAAAATTGCATGACATGAACCAACCGATATGCCGATATCCAATAGTGATCCGACGTCTCTCCTCAACAATTTTCTTTACTTTCTCAACATTTTCGAGTACTTAATTACATTTTTTACAGAAAATTCGGTGAAAATTCTATTATCTATTTTTTTCCATAGCAGAAAATCGCCGAACACGCAAATTACTTTTAACATTTATGCCTCTCACCAACAAACTAGACATGTTAAACAGCTGAAACAAGGTTTGTCCTGGTTCTACGAACTTCAGGTTCTAGGACGTCAGGATCATGTGCAGTTGATATAGAGCGTTCTGGTTTAGTGAGGATGAGTTCGGATTGATGAATCCTCTGTTCAGGTTTCGACTGCGAAATGATCCTAAACTGTTTTGAACCGTCCCGAATCGTTCTTGCTCTCGAGGCTGAAGCTTTGTTCTGGTTCGACGAAATTTAGGTTCTAGGACCTCAGGATCGTGCGCAGTTTATATAGAGCGTTCTGGTTTATTGAGAATAATTTCGGACTGATGAATCCTCTGTTCTGTTTTCGACTGCGAAATGATCCTAAACCGTTTTGAACTGTCCCGAATTGTTCTTGCTCTCGACGCTGAACTGTTGCGAACTGTTCCCGTTGCTCATGCGCATTCATGTGGAAATTCGTTTGGGCTATTTGCTATGATGTTTTTTCATTTATTTGATTTGAATAATTGATGATTGAGGGAAGATAGCATCTGAACTGGCTATAAGGATACGCTACATAACAAAATGGACATGATCATTAGTATTTTCTCGTCTTCATCTCTTCATATATCCGATAGATGGCACAGTGGTCTCCTCAAAAACGTTCTGGTTCAAACAAGTGTCCGATACCATTTCGGACTGTTTGAGATTTTTTTTTGTACGCATCATGTGTTGAGCAGTTTCCAAACAATTTCGGATGTTAGAACCAGAACAAACCTTGAACTGTTGAGAACTGTTCTCGTTGTTCATGCGTATTTATGTGGAAATTTGTTTGGGCTATTTACTAGGATGTTTTTTTATTTATTTAATTTGAATAATTGATGATTGAGGGTAGATAACATCTGAACTGACTATAAGGATACGCTACATAACAAAATGGACATAATCAATAGTATTTTCTTGTCTTCATCTCTTCATATATACGATAGGTGGCACAGTGGTCTCCTCAAAAGCATTCTGGTTCAAACAAGTGTCCGAGACTATTTCGGACTGTTTGAGATTTTTTGCTTGTACGCATCATGTCTTGCGCTGTTTCCAAACAGTTTCGGATGTTGGAACTAGAACAAACCTTAAATGTATAATTCCGGCTTAAGGACAATGTCTACCACGCGGACGACTCGGATTCGATTCTCATAACTATAAACTTTTTTAATTAAAATTACGTGACAAGGGGGACGGGAGTGATGCGGAGTACTAAGGGAGCCTCAGCGGTGAGACGGAGTACCAAGGGGGCCCACACTCAAATCTCTCCGATACTCATTCCATCCTGCTTCGATGACGTCACACGTTTCCCCCCTCCTGTTTGAACCAAACATTGCAAAAAGTTTAGCTCTATAAGAAAACACATGGGTTTTTGCGCTTGTACCCGCCTGATTCATCTACTGGTGGTTTAAATTTCCTGCTGTATGCGCGATAGCTGATTGGTTGACTGAATGACGGTAAAAGTGGAGAAGTGGAGGTGGTCTGATGTGGGATTTGAAGGCTAAGGGAAATTATTATTTCATATGAAGATGTGTATATGTGTGTAAGAGCAAGAGACGCGTGTGACGTAATCGAGGCAGAGAGAGATGGAGATGGTATCGATGTTTCACGTTCCTAGCGCAAGCAGGAGTTGCCGGTTGTAAAATAAATCATTGTTAATGAGGCAATGTAGCGTTGCCGGTTTCAAAATTAAGCGTGAACGACTCGATGAAAATTGAAAGCACGAAAATGATATATTAATAATAATGAATCAGATTTAAGAAAAAAACATAACAGTTCCACGAGGCTGTAAGTTTTCAACGTGCGATCCCTCAATGTATTCGAGGTGTCTGAAAATACATCATTAAAAGCAAACATGGCGTCAAAGTGTACATGGTACGTCAAAATGTATGCGCGATAGCTGATTGGTTGACTGAATGGCGGTGAAAGTGGGGAAGTGCAGGTAGTCTGAAGTGGGATTTGAAGGCTAAGGCTCAGTTTACACATAATGGACGTCTGGCAGAGACTAGGCACTGACCTTTACCCCTTCCGTGTGAAGTGAGCCTGAGGTTCAAAAAGGTCCAGAATGAAGCGACATAAGAAAATACATGGGATTTTGGGCTCGAACTCTACTAGCTATATTACTCTCAACCTAACCAATATAAAAGCTGAATTGGATTCAAATCTGGATGAGTCTGCTCCTTTGTTTGCAACTGTTTACAACGAGACCTTACGAGCTGCCAAGACAAGCTTCGCAGCGGTCGACCAAATGAGGTGACGACTACAGAAAAAAAATTCACAAAGTGGTACTGAATGATCGTCGATTGAAAGAGCGCGAGCTGGCAGACTTAGTAGGCATTTCAAAAAGTCTGATACATCGTATATTACTGGAAAATTTGGACACAAGAAAGCTGTGTGCAAAATGGGTGCCGCGTTTGCTTATACTCCAGTAAAGTCGTGACGATGTTTCACTTGGGTGTTTAGCGAAGTGTCACAGTAACAAAACAGAATCCTTGCGTCGTGTCATAACCATGGATAAAACATGGGTCCATCACATAACACCCGAGACAAAATAATAATCAGAACAGGGGACTCAAAGGAAAGGCAAGGATACGGAAGCGATTTTTGGAGATGTGCGTGGGATAATTCCCATTGACTATTTTGAAAAAGATGAAACTATCAACGTCAAGTATTATGCTAACTTCATGAAATGTTTGAGTGAAGAAATCAAACGAAAACGACGGCAGTTGGCTAGGAAACTACGTGTGTAATATGCTTGTATCAACGTGATCTATGTTTATGATGTCTATATCATGGTACCGATACTGAACGAAGGTTTTTGGTCCCTTCATTGCCAAAGGAAATACAAATTATACAAAAATCAATACTGCTGAAGGTATAACAAAAATCAAGAGAATAGTCCTTTTCTATTCGTTTCCGAAAGGAACGTTTGTAAATTATTTACTTCGATCCACCAACTAGGCCCAACATTCAAACAGGTTCATGACTCAATAACTGATGTAATCAAGAAGACAATAAAGATGGGGAAATTGAATTCACACATTTGGTTGAGTTTCATTTGTATCTCAATTCAACTAAAAAAGGCATTCAAAGACTATTAGCATATGACTGACTTCAAATCACAAGGGTTCCGATTTCAATATCTCCTAAGTGCTAAACAGCAGGTTCAGAACCACTTGAAAGTGATTCCTCCACTGAAAAAACTGTACTAACATATTCGTTTTTAAAATTGAAAACCTCAAATTTTCAGTTCAGCGAATTCACAAAACAAAATCAAGCCTTCTAGACTTATTATGGACGAATTCTCTCATAACATAATCAGTTGAGATGATGCCATCTCTGTGAATTGTCATTAGGGCCAAGCTTCTCTCGCCCACAAGAATTCCGTAGGTAAGGTTTTATGCCCCTAATTGTGGAAAATTACCTTTCCGGGGTGCATATGGTTACTGGTAGATTTGGCAAGATGTTCAACAACATATAAATGTTGGAATACGATTGCCTGTTGCACTCTTTGATAGCCTCAATGGCGCTAAAAGGCCGGTCCGAAGGGCTTTTGCCGTATCACAACAATTTCCATAGTTAAAATTCACCTTGTGCCTCGTCTATTTCCACCAGGTCTTCGTACAGCATTAGGTTCTGTTTTGGGAATGACGTTTCTTTTGCCAACAGTCTGTTCCTCGGAATAGACTGTTGGTATAAGAGTGTACATAGCAGTAATCACTTTCTTGTGGTCATTGAATCTTGTTTTGAGCTATGAATTCAGGTTTTCTAATAGAGGTATTGTAACAATTATGCGGTGATACTGTTTGGGGTTATTAGTATTTGGATTAGTGCGATGCTACTGTACTGATGTCAACCGTGGAAGCTTGATCTCTTCATTGACATCGGCCAATAAATCCGTTGAAAATTCTTTTTCAATATTGGATCGAATATCTTGAAAGTGCAATATTATGTTCTCAATATGGTCGACAGCTGTTGTTAAGTCACAAAGAGGTGTCTGCAGGACTTTGCATCGGTACTGTCAATTTGCTGCAAATACCTTCGCCAAAAAACCAAAGTGATACCACGAATTCGCAGGCAAGAGCAAATCTCAGAAAAGAAGAAGTTCTGGTTGAGGTCTCCGTATCCGAGTCTGTGCTGAATTGATCTAAAGTCCCGATAATAGATTTGAAAATTCACACATTGGTAATGATTTCTGCCATGTTGCATCAGGAAAGTTGGCCCTAATACGTACCTGAACGAAGCTTGTTCGCTTTAGAGATGCTCTCAAAAAATTTCTGATTGCTTTCACAGTTCCCATACAATTTCTAATAAGAGGTCCGCTACATGAATGACAAAGGGTCAAGTTTATAGAATGGGAGCCACAATGGACAAACAGAGCTCGGGGATTGATCTCCGTATTATTGTTTGAACGCCATTAAAAGCACCTTTTATCACAGCTGCACCATCGTACGTACCCCTATCCCACCACATTGTTGCAGTCAATGTCAAGGTTTTTCAGGGACGCTATGATCGTGTCACCCAATAGTTCTGAAGTTGTATTATGTGCCAGTAGCTCTTATAACTGTTTGAAACGCCCAAACTATCAATCATTCTTTTTTATTAGAGCTTATCAAATGTGAAAAGAGCTTTCACATTTTGATATGGTTATAGGGAACGCACATGTTGTGAGGATTCTCAAGTCTCTTCCTAGATTTGACAAGCTATAGCTATTCAAAATCTTAAAATCATCTAGAGGAACAATTCCTTTAGGCCAGGCTCAACTCCCTACACTGTAGGTTGATGTACTGAAAACTATCTGAGAAAAACTACTCCCCTGGCTAATACCACGAAGGTTGTTGGATTATATCCGACAGGTGTCAGTGCAGCATTCTTCACTGAAGTTATTCCTGCATGGTCAGTGCAGGATTCTTCGCTGAAGTTATTCCCGCATATGCTATTGGCGATAAAACTGCCGCAGTAGATTTTCAATTATATTCAATATAAAAGTGAAAATCTTTTGCGGCAGTTGTATAGCCAACAGTGTATGCAGGAATAACTTCAGTGAAGAATCCTGCACTGATACCTGTCGGATATAGTTCAACGCCCTTGGTGGTATTAGCTAGGGAAGTAGTTGTTTTCTGACTGTTGTCAGTACATTAACCTACAGTGTAGGGATGTGAGACTAGCCTGAACGAATTGCTTCTTCAAATGATTTGATTTATAGCCAGTCTTCAAGTTTGCCCACTGACTATATGTAAAAAAATATACCTATTTACTTTATTTCTCCTCAGCAAACATATCATTGCCAACTGTATCAGCAATAGGTAGATAAAATAAAACTAGAGTCGTGTTAACGCGCGATTTGTGTGGGATCTCGATGGGATTAAAAATATTGTCATCTAGGCCAAAATATTGAAAGAGGGTAATGATATACTTTTCGGGAGAATACCCCAGGAGTCTAGTAAGATACTGCTGAATTTGCTTATTTTTTTCGCTTCGAAAACATTTGATTATTTCAGAACAAGATCGAAATGAATCCATTTCAATCAGTCTTTCATATTGGTGATTACGTGATTCAGGAAAATTATTATTGTTGAATTGCTTATTTCTCAGTGCTCGCTATAAACTATTCATTGAATTTACAAGCCACATTGAAATATTTACACTTTGGTCATGTGGGAGTTTCGGGAAAAATATATATACACCAACACCAAATTTATATACATTATAGACATTTTTATTTCATATAATATACACTATGTTTTAAAAACAGTAACTTGAGAATTATGAACTATCAGTATAAAAGACTGTGGAAGACTAGTCAATCTCAAATAACAACACTATGGTCAACTTCCAAAAAAAAAATAGATAACATGTATACAGAAATACTCTTTCGGATAGGATATGGAGTAAAATTAAAAATATAAATGAGAGGTTTATGGTTCTGAATGGAAAATTTTGAATTAACTGAATAACAACTATATGAAGCTTTTGAGCAACAGAGTTTCTAATACTGATTAGAAAAGTAAGAGTATATATTGAAAGCAAATTTTTGATATTGAAATAGACACTTATATACAGCCTCTTGGCCTTAATAGCACCAAGGTGTCGGTAACTAGATATAACAAAGTAGGTGTTATGAAAAACAGAAAAATGGTTAGTGAGGAGTATGGAGGTAGGAGCTTATACTTACCTTAAATAATTATGGCGAGATAAAGACCATTATTTACCGATAAATAATATAAATTACAAAAAACTAACAAAGAAGCTAACAATTTTTTGAATGGCAAGATCAAAAACTCCATTTTATGTAGTAGCAACTCAACAAAACTTTATCAAGGGAACTGTAGTCTTGGTCGCTCTTCAGGGAATACACAAATTAGTTGGTAATCTAACATCATAAAGGTACATCCAGCGCTTTTTATGATAAATAGTCTAACTTACTTTATTCAAACGGTCGAAAATTTTGAAAAGCACGAACGATTTCTATCCTTGACACACACAAATATTCATTTCCATTTATTTCTACCGCGTCATTGAACATAATTTAGTGAAAGTATATGAATACTTGTATGTGAATTGAAGTTAGTAAAAATTGCATTCCAGGCATAATTTTCATCATGCCTGGAAAATATAAAAGGATCAGTCGTGCTGCCAACTCAATTTTAACTTCCCCAAGAGACGGATCAAAGACTAAAACGGCGATATATAGAAACCCGGTATAAAATAGAATGTGTAGCCATCAGCCAGAGGAACAGATGACACCTTATGTTCTAGATTTATAAAAATATAACAAGTAACATTTTTGAGCGTTCTTCGAGGTTCTATTATAGCTCCAGGGTTTCTATGCATCTCAACAGTAATACTCTTGCACAGTATACATTATTCAGAATGTATTTAATACACTGATACTTGTGTAAACCTATATCGTTATGTCAGGCAAATGGTCTCCACAAGTTGGAAAACCTGGTGGAACTGGCGGCAGATCAGAGTGACTGCCGACTTGGAAGACTAGATTCATTCCTATGACTATATGGAACAAAAAGTGGCAATGGAACAGCCAAAAACCTGGGTTATCTGCTCTGAACCGCAGTACCACGTATCCATTATTTGGCACAGCTATGGTGTCTTTTCCAGGAGGCAAGTTAAACTGTCTGTGAAGAAGACCTTGTCTGTCAAGATCGAGAGCGTGTTTGAGATTGATTTTTTTGACGTTTCTGTCCGGTGACCTACCAATACCTATTACATTGAATGAATATCCGTGAAGATGGAAAGGATGACTCAGATTTGGTTGTTGAACTGAAAAAGAAAAATAAAACTCTATTGGATACAAAAACATTACTAATTTATATGTGTAAATTCAGTGTGACACACACAAGATGAAGACACCCAGGTATTTCAGTCATTTTTGAAAGCAGATATTTGACTTTCGGAAAAGACATAGACCTTCATGGGCCGCACTTTTCCCAATACTTGGCACGAGTGACAACTTTAAACCCATCCCACTGCAATCCCGCGATGGTACCAAAATAAGTTATTTGAAAAATGTGCTTAGAAATCGATTATGACCCTACATATCGGATTTCAACGTAAAATTCGAATTTTATATTCATGTCCGATTTTCAATAAACGGTTCTAAATAAGGAGCTACGGAAATAATGAATTCGTTAGGAATGGGGAATAAGAATGGAATTCGTAGGAATAAGAATGAAAAACCTAATCCATAATACAAACATTATTTCATTGATTTTGAATTTGATCATTTCTGTAGCTTCTGATTCAAAACCATTAACTGAAAATCGGACTTCAATATGAAAATTTTCAAAAAAATTAAACTTCGAATTTCGGATTGAATAAGATTATGAAAAACATGAATAAAGTAAAAATATCTTTTTTGTTTTTTGATACCCAATATGTTACATAACCATCGTATGAAACATCATCAAAAAAATCCCTGTGTAACAGTTCGCCTTAAGAGAAGACGCCCTGTATTTTATTTTTAATTTTGTGGTCTCACATACTTATCTAAATAGGGAAAATAGGGAAAAAATGAAATGTTGAAAGATTTCCAAAAGAAAACGATATCTTGTTGAACGGATGTATATATGATTTGTACGTGCTAAAGGCACATTTCTCAACCACAAGATACAGTGAGTTTATTCATAGTTACTTTGTAAGGGCCAGACCTGGAGACACTTTGTTTATGAAACACAGTTGG
The DNA here is from genome assembly GCA_015342065.1 of Leptinotarsa undecemlineata. NCBI lineage: Eukaryota > Metazoa > Arthropoda > Insecta > Coleoptera > Chrysomelidae > Leptinotarsa > Leptinotarsa undecemlineata. The sequence continues at coordinate 27,770 of WOGP01000198.1, forward strand.
GTTTTTTGAAAAGTTAGTGACAAGCTGGGAACGGTATGCTAAAAACAACTTAAAGATGGCCGAAATACTTAACGAATCACGTAGCGACCGAAAGACCTAAGTGATAGAATTGAATTTTCTGATTGGATGTATGGGCCGTTACTTGCATTTTATTTTAAGAAGGGAAATATCCGCTGACTCAGGGAAAAATGCGTCGCGGGAAATGGAACGCGGTAGAGTGGGTTGATGGGAAGTCGAGAGGTGTCCGTCGGCGACGGTGGTTTTGGGTCGTCGAGTTGAGAAAAATTAATTAGAGGAGAATTTTTTTGTGGGGAGATAAAGTCGGAAAACTAATAGAGTATTCGAAAGAAAGAGGCAAACGAGAGGTCAATCGCGAATGATTCGAGTTACTTTTGAGAGTTTAAGGAAAAACCTGTTTTTTTTCCTTTTTGGTTGCCAGTTCAACCGAGTAAAGTTCTGGTTTGGTTTTTTGTGTTAAATTCAGTAAAACATAAAAGGATTAGCCGCTATCTACAGTTAAACGGAGAAAGGGAGCTATTGGTGAGAAAGTTTCAGGGTTTTTTCGTCTGGTGGTTAACCATATACTTTTATTGAAATACTGTGGGTCAATATTTATTTGAATAGGTTGTCTCATATAGAGTTGCCGAATAAAGGACATGTTTATCATATTTGCAACTTTTGCATTTCTTATATTTTTTTATTATACTTATTAACTTTGAACACGGTGTATTTTTATCGGTAATTATATTAATAGGAGAAACAGGGGAAAAAGGGGAACGTAGAGTATATTCATATCTCACATGAAGAAACACACTCCCTAGGAAAAGTTCATATAAGAGGTATCAATGTCATATCACGACAAAGCGCCTGGAAGGACTTAAGTGAAGATGTTTTCTATTCTAAAACAGTGCCTATTTGATAGGAGAAGCTAAATCAAACCGTTGGAGGGTGATTACTTCTGCAGCCAACATCTAAGATAGTTCTCTGGTAAATATCATTCTCCATTTCTAAATTTTAAATGGTGACAGCGGCTGCGCTAATTTTAAGTTGTGGCTATATTTTTCCCTATCAAAACTGATAAATATAAAGATTAAGATATTTTTTTGTTTTCCTCGATATAAAATTAGCCTAGCATTGCTACAATGGCGGCTTCGTTTGGGAAATAAATATTCCTTTCAGAAAGTATCTTCTGCTATAAATACAGAGTTTAAACCCATTATAAGGGTTACACCTGATGATGGAAACAATTCATTAAATTTCCGAAAGCTTGGACAAACTTTAAAGAGTACTCTTTTATTCG
>WOGP01000199.1:0-28981 GCA_015342065.1 Leptinotarsa undecemlineata
AAACATGTTCTGCTATTTCGGATTTGCTGGTATTTTCTCACTGTATGTGTTTCTTGTGCTCAGCAATGCGAACTTTCAATGGCCTCTTAGTTTCACCGATGTATGATTCTCCGCACTCGCAGGGTATCCGATAAATGCAATTCTTGGAATCGCAGTCCACGTGTGGTTGTCTACACTACTACATTCTGGTTGGTAGCTGAAGCTGTTGATGAAAACTTTACAAAATCCACAATTTCACTACTAACACAAGCGGATGATTCTATTGCAACAACAGCCATAGAACAAGCAAATCTACTAGCTGAACAATTTGCATCCCAGTCCACAGTCGATTGTGTGGGACTTTTCAGCCTATCTTACAAGAAAGGATTTGTTCTATCTTGTTGGAAGATTAATCCCGTTCAGCGTATTCCCAAAGAAACCAATCGCTTTGCTATCAGTGATATCAAAAATGATGGAAAAACTCATCAACCAAAATATCCTCAAATATTTGGAAGGTTCCAACATCTTGAGCGATCATCATATGGTTTTCGAAAACAAACACCAACAGGCGACCTTCAGTGATATGTCACCCATATTTGGATTAACGCAATCGAAACACATGAAGAATCAAGGGCTGCTGCGCTTGATATTTCTCAGGCTTTCGACCGTGTGTGGTATGAGGGTTTGCTGGCCAAATTCCGATGCTATACTTGGATAATTATTTTGTATGGCTCTTCATATTCCCGAAAGTGGCTGTCGATGGATGTGTCTCGAATACTTCCACCATCAACGTTGGTGTTCCTAAGGGATTCATATTGTCTCCAACCTCTTTTTTATTGTATATCAACGACCTATTGGAAAAAAACAAGAATTCAGTATATTTCTTTGTTGACGAAAGCACACTTGTCTCGTCATTTCATTTGGATTCCAGGACATCGGTCCTGATTCATCCAGTTTCATCTATTTCACTCCGCCATTTATAAATTGAATTTGCTCAAAGCATGATCTCTTTCCTTGTGCTCTAATCAGAAGAAAAAACCTCTGGAAGTTCAGTGACTTTTCTGTCAGATACTGGAGAACCGCACAAGATGGCGGCAAAGAAAGATTACTTCCAGAGTGATATTATTTGATCACTATTTGAAATCAATTATGCTGACTCTTGAAGAAGAGATAATATATAAGTTCAATCATTAATTATTTGAAGCCAAATTGATGATGCCAAATTATCATTAAACTCGTTAATTATTCTGAATCTTTCGATGGAAATTTCAAAACAAGAGTTCATCAAAAGAAAGATGTATATATCATATATCGAAACAAATATTTTTATGTAAATATTGAATCACATAGGAAACTGTTTTAATTCAGTTTGTACTTCATCTTGTAATGTAATCCAGATTGGTGCTGAAGAGGCGATAAGACAAGTGACATCGATGTTTGCCATTGAGGATGACGTGTTTCATGTAAGGGAAATTTTATTCGTTTTATAGACTATATTGTGTAGCAATTCTGCGTATGATATCTGATTAAATTTTATAATGAAAATTTGGAATACGATCTGAATAGAAAAATTGCCATTGTATTATTAGATTTTCATATAAAAGTAGTATCTAAAATTTTCTTTGTTTCGTATATGTCAATGTTTATATGAAAGTAGTTGTTTAAAGAGAGATTTTCCTTTTAGTTTATGTCTAAAAGTAGCTTTTATACGTGACCTACAGATAAATGTGAAAAGGTTATTTCGAAATTAATTGCAAGTTTCCCACATTTTTTTATGAAGACAGAAAAATAGACATCGAAAACATATACCCCTTTGAGTTTACTACCCACAACTCAAAAAACATAATATGGCTCATAAGCACTGGATTTTCCATACGTGAAAACGTATACAAATAGGTATAAAATTAATAAACAGGTTAATATTCCAGAAAAGAGAGGACTTCTTTCATAACATTACTCTTTATTCAAGAAATTTCATTTCCGTTTAAAATATTTTTCAAATTGATTTGTAAATAAAAATTACGTTTCATACTATCGACAATCAAATTCTGTTTTTTTCAATTCTAACGATGGAAAATCAAACAACGAAGGCTAAAGTCTTCTTCGAAATTTCCCATTATCTGTATTATTTTCTGGAACGAAAATGAAGAGTGTGTGAAGCATTCAAGTGTGTTCTGGGATGGAAGTTGAATCACACAAGAACTTGATTCCAATACGTGTCAGATAAAGTAAAGCTCCAAAATAATTCAACAAAAATGTTCTCGTTCCCTGGAAAATAATTTAATCCACCCGCTGTACGTACATGTATGGATAAACGATCCCAAGTATTCACCAACAAAAATCTATAAATTCCAGTTATTAATCACTAAACTCACACTCGATAAAGTTAATAATAATTATTCCAAACTCCATAAAATTGAAATTGATATCTAACTTCATACGGACATTTTGGAAGCGTCCAATAACAGCAACTGAACCGCGATTTATTTTCACTACGCTTTCAGCATCGTTCTTTTTTTGTGGCGTAGATTCAATAATGTTTCGCCTGCCAGATCCTAGTTAGCTTGAAAACAACGAAAACCTAACTCCCTGCCAGAATAGAAGTTTAATATGGCATTAAAAGTTTCATACAGAGAATATAGAGATAACATGTACTAGTTTCTCGGATGAAATTACTTTCCGCGACCTCATATCGAACATCTGTTCCTTTTGATATTTCAGGATATAAATAGTTTGGTGTGCTACAGATGAATGAAAATATATCAGGGTGAGAAAATCCTTGAAAACTGCAACGAAATCAATATCTGATGTAGCTGAAGTAATAGTTATGATAACTCCGCCTGCGGCTACGCTGTTCATTTCCAATGAATTTCACAACGTTTTTACATATAGTAAGGGGGCATACTTGACGACTGGCTGTAAATTGAATTATTTATGAGAAAAATTGGTTCAGGCCAGTCTCAACTCTCTACACTGTAGGTTAATGGACTGACACCTATCAATCAACAATCACTTCCCTGGCTATTATCAGAAAGGGCATTGGATCATATCCGACAGGTGTCAGTACATAATTATTCACAGAAGCAATTCCTGCATATGCTGATGGCGATACAACTGTCGGAATCAGTTTTCAATCATTGAAACGGGTAAACTTGTAGACTGGTTTCGGGCTATCCGGCCTCTCTTCAACATGAAGTCGATGATTTCTCATAATTAAAATTCAAATTCCTTTCAGAGTATCATTCCTAGAACAGGGCTGACAAAGAACATATTGGTCATTGGCCCATGCATCATTGAGCCATTATAATATGTTGTTTTGTACCTCGTTTACGGGCAGATGGGGCGAAGACAAATATATTGTTTGTCGTTCACTTCAGCCTGGATCGAGAAATGATACTCTGAAAGGATTTATGGGAAATCATCGACTTTATGTTGATGATGGACACTACTTTGAAGTGACGAGAGGCCAAATAGCCCGAACCCGGTATGCAAGTGTACCCGATCCAATAACTGAAAATCGATTCCGTCAGTTGTATCGCCAACAGCAGATGCAGGAATTTCATCTTTGAAGAATCATGCACTGACTCCTGTCGGATATAATTTAAATCAAATCAGTTTCATTTCCAGTGGCTCTACAGCATGAAAATAGTCAGTTATACCTAAATATATGACAATCGAAACTATTGCAATCGAGTGAGTAATATTTCCAAATCAGCCTGGAAGTATTCATTGAGAGAATAAAATGTATTGTCATGTAACAGTTTATCACCATTTTTTTTGAAGGAATACAGGTTTGGTATCTGTTTAAGACAGTTAGGTACTTTGTTGAATAATTTGATGGGCATAATTGGAGGGTCGTTCGTTGCTTTCATCAAATTATGGTTCGAGATAAGTTTTGACCTAAACAACACAATTGAATATATATTGTGGAATAATGTTCAAAATATTCAAATCGGTAAACAGCTCCCTACATGAGTCATCATATTTTTTTAAACACATTGTTCCCACTATCTGCTTTTGAGCTATTAGTAATTCGTTAATTCTTGTACGGTTACCAAAGTTGATCAGACAATAATTGAGTGAATATTGATTATAAGCATATTAATAGCTCTTCAGTATATTCAACGGAACAAAATTACGGAGAAATACAAATTACAAAACAATGTTCCGACGGTTTACTTAAAATATTATCAATGTGCTTGTTTCAAGAGAGTTGGGCATCAATATTTAACACATTTGTTTGAAGGTGGTTCACAATGTTTCATGATGCATTTCATTAGTTCAAACTTCCGTGGTCTAATATGATATGAAATGATTTGAATCCCCTGAAAAAAGGTTAGCTGAAATATAACGATTATATTAAGCAAAAAAACTGAAACTGAAAAAATTTAACTGTTAATACGAGATTAATATTAAAAAAATCATTAACAAGAAATGAAAATAAAAAAATTGAAAGAATCTAAACCAAGTTACTTCACAACGTTTCGATTGTTAGTAATCACAATCGTCTTCGGGTGATTTCGGGGATACAAATCATTTTATATCATATTAGGCAATTGAAGTCTGAACTAATGAAATTTTCAACACCTTTCGTTGTATAAGCCAGGAGAGTTGTTGTTTTATGATAGATGTTAGTCAGGTAAGTCAAAACTGGCCTAAACGAATTGTTTTTTCAATTAATTGAATTTCACAAAGTTTCTCTGATACAAGTGGATGGTATCTTCATTTTTTGTATCACTTGCTGCAGCTTACCCGATTAATAATATGTTTGCAAAATATTAGTCATATGATTGTTTTCGTACGCCTACAAATAATTCACTAATGATGTATATGTAACCATCATATCAGTGACGTTTGTTATGGGATGTCTTATACAATTTTTTTCATGATCAAAATATTTTCTGAAACATTGAACATTATGAATATATCTCTTTTTTTCATTCAATGACAATCTGCTGTATATCTGCTGATGGATTATGAATATTAGAAGGAGAATACTCATGGGAAAGAAATGTTTTGGCTTTCTATTTCTTTATCTTGATGGAAGGAAGGAAGCAATCAATTTCAAAAATTAACTATTTATAAAGATGTATAGATCATTCAACGAATTAACATTCAGACATCAACTGAAAGAAAAAGCCATTTCGAAACAGCTACTTTCATATAAGCATTGAATTAAACGATAAAGATACTTTCGAAACGAATACTCTCATATGAACACTGATTTATACAAAAAATGTTCTCTATTCAGTTTGTATTCCAAACAATATTCATGGAATTGAAACAGATATCATTCACCGGGTTACTACACGGTTTAGTCTATGAAAGGAATCAAATTTTCCTTACATGGAACAGTTGTCATCCTCACTGGTAGGCATCTTATGATTCGTTGTGAAATACTTGTCTTATCAGCCCTTCAATATACAAGTATGGATAACATAAAAAAACACCCAATTCATTCATGAAATTATGACTTTATATCATGAAATGAGTTCAGTCCACTCGTATCATCGATGACAGTTCCTAATGGCATGCATTCGCTTATTTGATTGAATGTCAGCCATACGAATCTTCTTTAAATCGAAAGGGGTATATTTCAAAAAGAGTATGATTTTTGGTATCAATTTTGAGAAAGAATAAATAAATAAATTATACAAAAACTTTCTCTATTTAGTTTGTATTTCAAACATCAGTTATAGAATTGAATCAGATATAATTCACAGGATTGCTACACGATGGAGTAATGAATGAGATAAAATTTCACTCTCATGAAACACTGTCATCCTGACTGCCAGACATGTGATGTTTCGCCGTAAGTCATTTGCCTTCACTATACAAATCTAGATAACATAATAAAAAACACCCAATTCATTCATGAAATTATGACTTTATGTCATGAAATGAGTTTGATCTTCTCATATCATCGATGACAATGCGTTATGACATTCATTCGCTTTTTTGACTGAATCTCAACATCCAACAAATGAGAACTCTATACTATGCCCTTGTGCAAAGCCTTATGAATTACGATACAATTACATGGGGATCAGCATATTCCAAAACACCTGTGTCCACTGGAAAAGATACAAAAGAGAATTCTTATAGTTATTTTCCGTAAGCCTCAAGATCATCCAACGGAAATGTTGTTTAATACGTTACCTAATGAACTTAAATTATCAAATGCTATATATTCATTCAGCAAGAAATTGACTGCCTGTCCATTAATCTGAAAAATGTTCATTACTAGATACACTGTCCTTTTAAGCATAAAAGTGTACTCAGAAAGGTAATGAATGACTTCTCATAATATATTTTGATATAATTCTCCTCGAATTTCAATAATGTTGTATTGTGAGTTGTCTTTATATATGTGATTGTAAATGGCATGAGAATGTGTGAGTGTGTGTGTGTGCCTGTGTAGACACTGTAGACTATGTCTCTCTGTCTGTATGCATCAATTTGGTAGTATGTTTAAACTCATTAAATTATTTTTACCCCATTTACATACAGAGGAAACCCTCGTGGAGTTCAACCATTTTTATTTCATTATCTATCGTAAATATGTGTCATTCTATATATTGACATTCTGAAATAAATATTATTATCATTATTATCTCAGCCATGAGAATCTTGTTCAAATCGAAAGGAATATATTTTAAGGGAAGAATAATTTGTAGGGATGATTTAGGGAAAAAAAGTGTTTCTTAGCTTTCTACTTCTCCATCTTGATACAAAAAATGTAGAAATCATCCAAAGAAAGGAGGAAAGCAATCAATTCCAAAATATTAACTCTATAGAAAGATGTGTAGATCATTCAAAAAAGTACCTTTCAGACACAAACCGGAAGAAAAAGCCATTTCGAAACAGCTTCTTCCATATATTTCCTAAACTAATATATTTGACTACGTTATGTTGAAAATATTTGTAGCAATTCACAATACATGAGCATATATGTATAGTTACAATACATATACAGTTTTTTTTTGATAACGCAAGCATAGTAAAACTATCATAATTCAGTTTTTATTTGATATCACAACCGTTCAATTCAAACGAGAGAATCAATGTTGTTAATTTTACAAACGAGAAATGAAAAGACATATGAAGATAAAAGTATTAGTACGAAGTGATGTGATTAAAAGTGTATTCATGACTATTATCAAAAACTGTTTGGTTTGGGATATCATACATAGATTTTTACATGCTAGAAATATTTGGCAAAATTTCAAGCGTCATAAATATAACTTTTATTCCATGTTTTTTCCAAATTCGTGCATAATTGAAGCATTTCACCATACTCAAAATTCCCATCATATTTTGTATGTGTTTTTCGAGACGTGAATATGATCAACAATTTAGACTTGTCTTTGAAAAAAGTAGGAACATCATTACGATGTTTTTTTAATTTTCAAAGCGAAAAACAGTCTTTACTTTTACATATACAGAAAACTTATCCATCATACGTTCTTGATTTTTCCAGTTGTTCTCTGAAAGGCCAATACCTGCTTTGTTGAAGAAAATCTTCAGTTTTCTCATGACACATAATGTACTTTTCATCAATTCCATAATTCTTTCAACAAGTTCCAAGTTTGTATGTCAATTCATTTGTATTGTTAATTTTTTGGATATATCAAATGTGAATAAATAAATATCATCATTATTAGTTATGTTTGTCATGAAGCACTCATTTCACTTCATTTCAAATTTGACGTTTACATCTGGTCGATCCATTACATATGATGAATTATTAAAATCTGGAATTAATAATACGCTTAACCCAAAAAGTGCGGTTATCCCTGAGTACTTTATAGCGAGATAATAAATATATCCCAAATGAATGTGGCTTATGGCTGATATAATCAACGGAAATAAAGTGACTTCGTTAGACCCATGGGAAATCTCATTTTCATTTGCTTCATTCCTCTGTGTTTTGAACATAAATTAACTAGAATTTGCAAATATTCCCGTTTCTTATCTAAACCGCCAAGGTAGTGAGTTTTCATTATCGTTTCTATTGACAAGCAGTATAAATTTTATCTTGTAGTATTTTAATAGTGTAGTTGAAGAAAAAACATATGGAATGGAAATGAGAGAACAATACAAAACTTCATAGCTGAAGTTTTGGATTACATGAAGATCAAAACAGATAAAACACAAGTAATGCTCTGTCCTGTCAGTTACGTAAGAAAGTGTATTATTTATACAATTTTGATCGACAACGAATGAAAGTTTATATAGGTATCCGTTAAAACAATGAATTTCTTCTAGATGCTCAACCACAAACTCGAAGAAATGATAATAATCTTTGAACATAAAAAACGGCAACAAATGCTTCGAGAATTATCTAAAACCAGTCGCTTTACTATCAGTGATATTGAAAATCATAAAGAGAAGCGTAAGCCACAATATCCTCAAATATTCAGAAGGCTTTAACATGTTGAGCATTCATCAATATGGGGCATTCGGAAACAAAAATCCACAAGTGACTTTCTATCGTAGGTCACCAATATTTGGGAAAACGCAATCGGAAACATAGAGAGTCAAGAGCTGTTGCGCCTAATATTTTTGTATATGGACTCTCCAGCTAACTTAAAAATCGTTTCCTGCAAGTGATAGTCAAGGGATATGTCTCGAATACTCTTACCATCAACGCTGGTGTACTCCGGGGATCCATATTGTCTCCACCCCTCTTTTTATTGTATATCAACGTTTCATCGAAAAAAAATAAAAATCCAATATATTGCTTCGTTGACGACAGCACACTTGTCTCGTCATTCCATTTCGATTCCAGGACATCGGCTGCGGATGCACATCTTCACCGGCAGCAGGAGGTTGCATATCTTAATGAGGATCTAGAAGTGATTTTGACTAGCCAGGTTCAATTCAATGCCACGAAAACCCGGTCATCGCTTTTCTCCAAAGAGGTAAACGTCTTCGAACCGGATATAATAATGTCAGGCCAGACAATTCTGCTTTCAGCTTCGATAAGTTTTTTGGGGTTAACAATGGACACCAATATGTCTTGACACAATCATGTTGCTGGAATTGCAAATAATTGTAGCTTTGTTCTGGTCTAGAAAACCATACATACCTTACATACATAACTTTTGATGTTTTATAAAGCTCAGATAAGACTTTCTTTGGAGTATCGTTCTCATGTATGGAGCTCCGCCCTTTAGCATACCCTGTAGCTGCTGGATTCCATCCAGAGAAGAGCCATCTGCATGATTGGAGACGCGAATATTATTTGCAACCTTGATAGTCTGGAACATCGAAGAATGGTTGAAGATTTGTCCCTCTTTTTCAGATACTTTCACGGTGGGTGTTTAAGTGACTTCGCACATTTGATTCCACTAAGAGCGGAACATTTCTGAAATACACGACGGATTGTGGTTTTTCATCGTTTTGAGGTTCAACTTGAACTTCACTGTTTGAGAACTGTTTCATTTGGAGAACTGCGTTTATGTAAATTGAAATTTCTGAGAACGTTTTTCCAGATGAATTTAATCTCCGGCGATTCAAGCACCTCAAGGATAGTCCTGTAGAATATATGAAACCAGTAGAATATATGAAAAATATTTTTATAATCAGCAAATTGTTCAAGAATATGGATAGTTAGAGAGTTTTTATCCAGTGAATAAATATCAAAAAATTTCGAAAGAAAATTGACGTTAATAGGATGCTTGACAGCAAGATACACATGCGTTCCTCATACTACTTTCTGATATCATTATCAAAAAACTTAATAATTTTAGCACTTTCGACTTCATGATGAAATAAGTCTCTGGAGGAATCTGCATTCACTTGAAATATTTCTACCATTCTATGCCATATTTCACTCTTCTGCATTCAATTATTACCTTTTATCATTTACCTAAAGTTCCAGATGAATATTTACTGCTGAATGAAAATGTATTTCGTACAATTTAATGCAGAGATCTTCACTAATCTTATGAAGAATGACTCTCAATAAAATTTCTCGAACTTTTGATGTAGTTTATGAAGTCTTATATAATTATAAGTTGAGTTTACAGAGTTTGAATGAGGAATTTATGCTGCTACAAGTTGAAGTAACGTCTTAGAGACATTATGAGACGCACTCAAGCAACAGTCAGATATAAAGATTGTTATCAGGGAAAAATACCATGGATTTCTCAACTACTGTTGTTGATGAATATGTTCTTCAAGAAGACAAGAAAGTTTGACGTCACATAGTTTAATATTGATTAGCCAATTTTTTTTTCTACCCAATTTCCATTCTCACCCATATATGGCAAAACAAAGAAATTGATTTAAAGTAGAACAGGAGATGAAAAAATTCAGCAATTACTACAGAGTGGTTCTCTGACATCTGAAACAGACGTTATACTGAGTCCACCCGTTACTTCACATGAATCTTGTAAATTTGTAAGAAGGTCATAGATCTCATTCCTGAAAAGTTTCAAAACGTGGTATTGATATTTGAAATGACCTTAACTAGCCACCAACTGAATTGAAAGGACCAAGATTCAAGTTCTCTAAACCTCTTGAAATCATGTGCATGGCTTCTTTAGCTACAATGTATGCATATAACTGAAGTTTTATCCTTAGACCAAACCGTTATTTTCAACACTTCGACACGTGTTTCAGTCCCCAAGTAATTATCTTCAAGAGTAATATTCATTAATACACCAAAAATTCCAAGTACTATGTATGTTATATACAAAAGTGTTCATCAATACTTTAAAAGGGTGCATCAAAAATCATACGATTGTATCCGGTTGTTTCAACAGTTTCGTTCATTTTATTATCATTATATATACTTTATTGTCCAAAGAAAAAATATTGTTGACAAAGTTAGTGAATAAATATAAAAGAATACATAAATGTCCTATGAATATAAAAATATAGATGAAATATATTGTAAACTTAATTATAAAAACGCTGGATAAAAAACCAAAAACAATGGTTGAAACATACATATACATAAAACATGCTAAGTTCAAAATGATATGTATGGAAATCGGTCAATATGTAATAAGATATACTACTCAAAATTTCTTTATTCATTTTCCTGTACTGATTGGTATCAATATTTATCTCATTAGTGTCAATCGGCAGATGGTTATACGTATTCACACAATTGGAAAATAAGGAATCCTTGACCAGAGAGTTGCAATGGATAGGTAATTTTAATTTATTTAATTTAACACTCTGTCTCCAGAATAAAAGAGCTACAACCGTAAATTTTTTTCCATCTATAAACAGTTGCCTGCATGAGTCACGAAGTTTAGCTTTGCACAAGTATCGTATAGCTCTCTTCTGTAATACAAATACAGTCTCCAGCAAATTAAGGCTACACACACCCCATAATGGCATACCGTACCTTAAATGAAATTCTACCAAAGCGTGATATACTGTTCTGAATGGAAACCTGCCATTGCTGAATGAAATATTGATTAGTGATACAAGAGTTCTGAGCGCTTCTATCGGAAGATTTTCAATAATTTTCATTAAAATTTCATCATTACTAGATGTTAATTTATTCCTTATATCCCCAAAAACTTCAAACAGTTCATCAATATTCGTATCATCCAATTGGAGAGATTCATTGATTGCAACATTTTCTAAATTAATCAGTGGGTCTTATGGTACCACAATATCCTGACTGAGCTTCTGTGTTACGTTGGCAAAAGCGCACTAATTTGAATGACGCTTTTTTCGGTTAAATTGTATTCACTGAGATAGATATAACACTTTAAACCTTTCTGCACCTGCGTACCACTTGACTTTTTGAGAAATATTGGCGTACCACCAGACCTGAATATTTTAATAAACATATAATATTTACTCTTCTAAAAGTGTTCAAAGGGTTCTTTAATAAAATTACTGAGAAAATTTCATATTATCATCATCATATCATATCATCGCCAAAATTCATGGAGTATCTACTAAGTCTGAATAGGCGATCGACTCGGGTTCTGGTCGGGCTATTAACGGGACACTGTAGAATCAACAAGCACATGAACAACATTGGACTGACAGATACATTCTTATGCAGGTTTTGCCAAGAGGATGAGCAAACCTCCTTACACCTACTATGCTATTCCGAAGGTCTGTCAAGGATAAGGTCTGCAACGTTGGGGGAGGAAAAACCACAACCCTCTCAATACATGGGGAACTTGAAGTCTGGCCTATGGAGTCTGCTTGCAAGGACGGGCCTAGACAAGGAACTCTAGCATGAGGGCACACACAATAGACCTGCAAAGGTCGCAGTGTAGTAGTGGCTGTTTAGCACAGAAGCCCCATATCAATCAGTCAATCGATCAAAGAAAAATTCAAAAGGCTTACCAATCAAATCAGGGTGCTCAGTATTTTGGTGTCGCATCAGTGAAGTAGGCTTCATGGATTAGTTCGAAAGTGTTTCAAGACATACAACACATTGAAGAATAGGAATGTCACTGGTTTTAGTCCCTGACTTCACTATCAAACCGTATTGTAAGTAGCTTTGATCGTATTTACGATTGGCCGGTAATTTAGGTTTTTTAGCACAATTTTTTAAAGTATAAGAGGAGGTCAGAAATCAGTTCATAATTCGGTTTTCTTATACGAATTTAGAATCAATAATTACAACACCCACAAAGAACCTGTAATGCTAAGTGAAAGTAAAAGACAATACTTTTAAAGACCCACACATGGAATAAAATCTCACTAAAATGTTTAAAACAATATTGTATCACGGTAATTTTCTACAAATTGTTGTATCAAATACAACAATTGTATTAAAAAACAAAGTTTTTGAATTACGTTATCTCAAATAAAATTGTAGTTGATGATTGTAGTAATTCATCAAATAACATATACAGCATATCAAAACAATTTATTTCAGTTTTGCCAATAAAGATTTCAGCAATTTAAGAACGAAATTGTTTCAATAATATGATATATTCCATAGTACAATCTACAATAATTTATTATGTATTCCTCTCCAATTTATATTAAAAATCATCTGTGAAGTCATAAGAATGTTTTTCAAAAAAACGACAAATATTAATATCATATATCACTACAATTGTTGGAATGAATGAAACAATATTGTGTTAGGAAAGAAAAATATTTTGCGAAAATATAAAAAGTACCTCGTTTGAGAAAGTCCAATATGTTAATAGGGGTGACCATATACAATGCTTGCACCTTATGTCGGAAGAGGCGTCAGAAGATATTTTACGCGATAGGCATTATGTGTTGTTTTGGATATTGATGTGAGAAGAGATTATATTAATATATTGTAGTGATGTTATTACTGTACTGAAAAATTGAAATATATTTGTGGATATTTATTCGTTTTCCTCGATTCATATTGCAGTCAATGAGAATATTACCAGAAGAAAAAATGAGTCCAGAAAACAAATAGCAAATATGCTGAAGAAATAGGGTTTTGAAAACCTTACCGACATTTTCGTAGGTGAGTACGGAAGTAGTGGTAGATCTTTTATATTTTGTTTGATTTCTATGAGAACTGGTGCTATATCTTATTCTGGAATTTCAGACTGTAAAAAGGCTTTTGGATACCACTATAAACCAGGAAGTGTATTTTTATGAAATGAGATAGCATTCTAAATAACTAAGAATGGATTGAAAGATGACAAAAAAAAGGTAAGCCACAATTTCTTTGTAAAAAAATAATTTACCAAAAGAAATTGTTTTCTATTACAACTAATTTGTAACAAAAATATGAACAAATTATAGAATCATCAGTTTTTGGTTTCACTTAGTTTGACATCTTTCAAATTTTTTATTCAAAATGAAAAATATATCAATGTTTTGTATTTCTGATTTTGAAATCCTTTACCATTTCATTTCCTAACTCTGCCTGTTATTCCTCAACTTTTTTGATGAATAACTTTATCAAGATATTTTGATGTTACATTCAACTTTTTGAATTCAATTTTTGTTATATTTTATAAATAAATATTGAATAAGAAGTAGGTATCAGAAACATATTTTGGTTTACTGTGAAATGGAGTTGAATTGATACCCTCTGTATTATTTTCCTCCACAAATATGTTGTACTTTTTCAAACAATGTTTAGTGAAATTGAAACATCATGTTTCAAAAAGTGATAGATAGGTTTTTATTCATTAATCATTACATAGTAATTGCTCATATGATTTGTTTGAGTTTTCGCTACAATATATTGCAATTATTAGCACAATTCCAGTAAATTATTATTACGTGCTATATGAATTTTTGACTGAGGGTTTGGTGTTAATTGATACAATTTTTGGAAATTCGTGATGAAAGTTATATAAGTTTCAACACAACAATGCTTTGAATATTTTGACAAATTTTTATGTGATTCCGTTGAATTGAAGCAAGATCTAGAACAATATTATTTGAAAGATCACTACAGATTTTTATGAAAAACTGTTACTATTGAGAGTTACTGGTAACACAAAGTTATGGAAATTTTCAAAACAAAATATATCGAATGGTGGAATAATTTCGTAAAAAAGTATGTACACAATGTTGTAGAACATAATATTACAAATTGGAGTCGCCCTATATGTGATATAATTAGTAACAAAAATGTTTACAATTGTATAAATATTTGTAAAATTTTTTTCCGTGCAGGTACAAAAAGAAACACACTTTGTTTACCAATTGTTTTGTCTGGGAATTCCTATGTAAAATTCCTGAAGTGTTTTATCGTTTCATTGCCTAGGAATTATAAATTCCATTGTGATCGAAAAACAAAGATGGGTATTTCGTTTTTCTAGCGACCCGTGAGCTGATTCATGTTTGCCATTAAGAGCATGTTGCTCACATCACGCACGCGTACCACCTGAAACGTTCTCGTGAACCACTGGTGGTACGCGAACCACCGGTTAGGAACCCCTAGTTTAAAGTATACTCGTAAAAAGGGACATAACTTTTGACACAACCTAAGAAATACAAGAACTACTCGATACAACTATCAGAGAAAATGCAAGATGTTCAACTTAGGCAGGTACAAGTTTCCGTAATGAAACAGACTGTGTTAATAATTACGGAACAAGACAGATATCTTTAGAAAAAAAATTGCCTGAGCCCGTGAACTTTGATGTCAATAAAGAAATGTTTCAAGCATATTTTGAATCTTCTCTCCTCTGTCTCTTCGGCGGGACACAATCCAATCCCTAAATAAAATTAGGGAGCTATTTGTATGCCTATCTGAAAATTTTAAATAGGAGAATTCGCCAAAAATGCATGGCGAATTCGCCTAGATCTTCAACACTGGAGAATCCTCCAAAATGTGTAATACTATCTTCGATTAATATTGATG
Organism: Leptinotarsa undecemlineata; assembly: GCA_015342065.1. NCBI lineage: Eukaryota > Metazoa > Arthropoda > Insecta > Coleoptera > Chrysomelidae > Leptinotarsa > Leptinotarsa undecemlineata. The sequence goes on from WOGP01000199.1 coordinate 15,284, forward strand.
TAGGTGTATTACTTTCACACATCAACTACCTTTTCAAAAATTAACGTTCGATATAGTTACCTTAGACAGGGTCGAAAAAATGTTGTTGCATCTCCTGTGACAAATTTTCAATAGCCCTTTTCCGATTTCATAGCAAAATACATTTTAAATATGACACTTATTAAAAGGAAACGTATAAAACGAATCAAGCATCGTTGATGCTAAGGAATTTCATATAGATTGCCCTGTCCCATTCCGCAATTTACCAGAAAAGGAAAAAAATAAAATCATCTTATGAAGCTGAGATTTTGCACATGAGTTTGAAATTGTATCAAGAAAAACTTTTTTAAACAATTGATGAATGTAGGTGTTATTACGGCTACACTTTTATTTGAAACTAACGTTACTGCAGGACATTTTCAAACAAAACAATAAACAATACAATATAATACAATTATTGTATTAGTTCGAATATGTCCTTATGTTAGACATGAAAGTACTGGAAAAACATAGAAAGATTCAATAAATTGATAGATGTAGCCGTTACTACGTGGTAGGAGATCATAATGAAAAGAGAAATGAAAATGTCTATGTTTTATACCACTTTCAATTGTAGCTAACGTTACTGCAGTTTCGTCCTATATGGACATTTTCAAACTCACACAATAAACTTGTGTAAGTTTGAAAATGTCCATATAGGATCAATATCAATTTCATCATATAATAGTCCACTTTGTAATCGAATATCGTTACAGAAATACAGTCAATTCAATTATTCTCTTCTATTTTTTTAGTATATAATTTTCCACAATCTGGAAAATGAACGAAGCTGAATCATTGGAGAATCTGCTGAAGTGTATCAAAAGACAAACTGAAAAATCTATCAAAAAAATAAATTTCTATACTCAGCTTTCGTTGGTGATTAGCTTCTCAGAGAATTTTGTTTGCCTTTTGAAAACCTAATTCAATTAGTTTCAAATGACTGTGAAAACAGCTTGAGTAGTAGTTGAAAAAATATAATTTGCTTCTATGATTCTCATTCAGATTTGCTTGTGATGAGAAAAATTGGTAAAGGACAACACAATCTCAGTCAAAACAAAATCACGATAATAACTCACATATAAAACACCTGAAGCAATTGAACGTTATTGAGATAAGCTCATCAGATCATTTCCCTCAGTTGTAGTATCACTCTCTAGTCAAGAGTAATAAAATATTCTCCATCTACCCATGCAACTGAGCTTGTTTTCTCCATTTTATAATCCTCTTGGAATTATTTGTGTCTTCTTCCATGTACAACTTTTGAGAGGTATGTCTCTGAGGAAATTAATTTTGATTATATTTTTCACAGAAAATGTGACTTCATTTATTATTGCTTTGTCTTCGTGGTTCTTCTCATTTTCCTTCATTTCGCTGTTACAGGCTATTGCAGTGTAATATTTTTCAACGCAACTCTGTCAATAAATTATAAATCAGCTGAAGGCAGTAAATAGCAAGGGTCACAATGATGAGATATTTCATTACTGTAAACTTCATAATTTTTATTGAAATACTCAGGTAATAAAGAGGAAAGACTGAAATATAAATGAAAAAATTCATTTCAGTATACAATTCAATATCACAATTGGATATAAACTATTCGAAAAGAGCATACCATGCGATGAATTTCAAACTAATAGAGAATATTAGTGAAACTTCTTCAACGTTTGTTCTTTCACAGCAATGGAAAATATGTACGAATTGAAATACAACATCAAAATTCATAAATCTGGAGGGAGATTCGAAAGCATATTTTCAGTGGTATTTAAAATGTATATAAATGTCAATTTGAGTTGTTGTTTTCATTTACTTCCTCTTTATGTTGAAATCCACTCTATATTTAACATAATTTTTCGATTAAATTCACACTAACAATAATTACGTAAGTGTGAAATTTGATACAGAAACTATTTGACTGATGTCACTTTATATGTCACTTCATCCCGAAACTTAAGGGAATTTATTTATTCGAAGAAAGTAATACAAATTATGAAATTATGAAACAATAAAAATCGATTGGCACTCCGGGGCGACTTCATCGATTCCAGTGGCACATTTGCTTTCTCAGCTTCAGGAAAACCCGGAAAAATCTGCAACATGACATCATCTGAAGATCTTGACCTGCGAATATCCTCTCTTTCATGAAACAAAATGTAGGGTGTCTCCAGAGGCTCCAATAAATTCAAAGCATCACCAGAACACTTTGTAACACGACTATCATCAAACTTGAACCTATCCGTTTCGTCTTTGACCTAATGACCTAATTAATAATAATAATAATATGGTGGAATGATGCCCTCACTACCCTCGAATTTCAAAATCATACCGGCTTGCCGCACTGAGGCAGAAATCATAGCCGCATGGAAGCAGAAGGCTGTCATTATTGGCTCACTGTGCTTGCTGAGGGTACATGATTCTTGGACCCAATGATCATTAGTTGGTTGGTGGTCATTAGTTGATAATGCTGGCGGGCCCTCTCGATTGTATCGAGACTTCGGGGGATAGGGCCTGATCAGCGCAAATGAATATACATATATCTTGGTTTGTTTTCAAGAGGTTTCAGTTCCATACTGAAATGCGGGCAATGCATGATCTCGTCAAAATTATGTGAAGAAGGAATAATTCCAAGGACCGAAGCAGCATTACCACGTTAAATAGCAATTCTAATTCTTTCTATGAAAAAAGATGTGGTATATTATTCTATCTTCGCTTGGCCTATTCTCCTTCTGAGTTCAAGAACGAATAACAGAGATTCCTGCCCATAAACACTGAAAGTTTCAACCACCACTGGATCGAACAGATAGTTATTACCAAGATTTATGTATTTCTTTCGTTTTGATTTTTAATCAGACAATGCTGCAGTTCTAGCAGACTACGAACTTTCAGCTAGATGGGAAGCCGCAAACGTGTTAACGCAAGTGAAGTCCTATATCACAGGTTTACCGTACTTCCATGGTATATAAGAGACATACCATCGGGTCGTTTACCATCATTTCGACTGGTACCCAAGGATTCCAGAATTGCAGGAACATCAGCTGATACCATAACTCTTTTCAATTTGTCGTTCACCTGGTGATGTAGAGTTGTACGTCCTGCACTTCTCCTGCAACTCAAACCATGCATACCTTTCTCATCAACTACACTACCGCAAACACAAGTATGCGATACACAAATAGATAAACCCATCCTAAGCCCTACTGATATTCTGAAAGATACATTATCTAATAGTGTTCCAAGAGATGCAACAGGTAAAGCATTCAACCAAGCATTGTTGCTTCCAAACGAGTCTTATCATATACACTTGAAGATTTATCGTTTATAATGTCCAAAAGAGGTGGATCCATGCTCTTTGTATTTTCTTTTCATCTGTAGGTTGGGCAATATTAGTTGCGGCATGCAAAAGTGATTCACCTTCAGCATAAGAAACGTCTTTGATATTGATAAATATGGAAGGAAAGATGGAATCGATAAGATCAGAAACACTACTGAATGACGACAGGAAAGCTGGAAGAAACTGAACTTAGCTTAGTCCGCCAAGGTTTACAGGAGATATGAATCAACATTGAAAAAATTATTCGTTACATATTCCATCGTGTTACGGAGTGAATTATCAAATTCGTCAGGTTCTAACTGACTTGACCAAGTGCGGGAACATCTGAGGGCGTACATGAGCATTGGAGTCGCCAAACAGTTTAAAAAAAAATACAACGTGATTAGGAAGTTCATTCAATGTAGTGTTTTTTCTCGAAGATGTTCTGAAAGTAAATCTTCAAAAAGAGGAGCACCGAGAAGACTCGATTTAAACTTTTCCAAAATTCTTATACAGGAGCCAATTTCAAAATAAAGGATTCGGAAATATTATTATGAGTTGAAAAAGTGATAAACTAGCAGTTATCAAAATTTAGTACAAGTTCAAGTTATTTTGAATAATTAGTGTTTTTTTCTAAATCCTTTGAAACCATATTTTCATCGCCAGCGATTGAGTCATCTTCCAAATATCAACAAATCAATTCGAATGATGAGGTTCTAGTTAGTTCGTTGATGGTCACACAAAAATAAGCAGGTCCTAAGAGATCACCTTGTTGAACACCTCTCTCAAACAGAATATCAGATGTTCACCAAAACTGACATAAAAGCTGATTTATAACACTGACTTGAAAAGGGATATAATCATGGAAACTAATCTTCAATCTTACTAAGCATGATGTTTCCATCAATCACGTTAAAAGCATTTTTGAAGTCTATTTTCTAGAAAATATTTGAACCGGGATTTGGATGAAGATTAATATATCTACGAGCACCATGAGCAACAGCTTCACATTCACCTGCAGTACCGAAACCAAACTGTAGTGACGTAACATCGATCCTAGTTCATCTTTGATCCTCATGTAATCAAGTTTAGCTACCAATCGACGATAAGGTACCGACAGCAACAGGTCTTACTCCTCCATCCTTTTTCCGAAGAACACACAGTGAAGCGCCAAAAAGTATCCAACAAATTTCATTTCATTTAATGGCCTCCGAAACTCTCGATACTCTGAAAAATTGTGTGGTGATTGTGAATCCAGGAAGGAATCTGATCGAGGGTTTTTTGATCAGAGAACTGAAAGAGTGGATTCATCGTATTCGGCCAACATATCACTTGTGCTGACCTAATGTCACCATCAGCTATTTTACTCAAAACACTGAGATGGAATGACTTTGATTTTGGAATTAAGAAATTTGATGTTTTTCTTTATAAGAGATATATAAGGTACAAATGTAAGCTCAGAGCATTCATTGTCCATCACATACAAACTGCCTCTTTTTTAAGGACAAAACACAAGCACTACAGGAAAATTCTTAAGCGGTGCCTGTGTGAAAGTAGCGATTCACATTGGATTCAATGAAATCCAATTTGGAAAAACGTTCTCAGGAAGGTTATTCCACAAAAACGTATCAGATTTCTTGAAAGAATTGTATGATGAATATAAGCAACCGAATCTAATCCCATCAAATATATGTGTCATTGAATTTTTTTTCAAAAGTTTCCAAATATATACTCAGTAAGGTTATGGGCTTATGATTTCTAGGATTTTCAGCATTGTCATTTCCGAATACAGATATTTTTCTGCTATCCAGAACCTCGTGAGTTTAGAGAATGAATCGAAGAGTTTTGTATTAAAGTGTACAATATTTAAAATTCTTGCAAAGCGCTTTCGACTCTCGTCATCATCAGTGCTCACCTGAAAGTAAGTGATCTAATTGAAAAGGAAGTTTGGTGGAAATTGAAGTTGCAAAAAATTGTTTTTTATGAATTTTTAAGGTTAGATTATTTTTTTGGAATATTGATTGAGATTACTTACTTGTCAGGCAACAGGAAGTATCAAGATAAGTACAAGGCACATTTGTAATATTTGAATTATATGAAACAAAATTGGCTTATAGCCATACATTTTAAATTGGGGCCATGTGGTTCAGTCAAAGTATTGAATAATGAAGGAAAACTTGAAACAAAGTGTAAAGTTGAAAAATGATGGTACCAACTTAAGAAGTGATCCATTATAGATTTTAAATAATTATGTTATAAAGAAGCTAGTATGGAATAAAAAATATTAGTAAAATTGTATTAATTAATAATTCATAATCCTTTTATGAAGGGGAAAGAAATCACTGTTTAAGTTTACTTGAGTATTCAATCAGTGATCATTATTGGAAAGTTCTTTGGAAATCTCCAACTCTTCAAACAAGTCAAGTCTAAGGAAATTTTTATCATCTATTTTATGTAATATTTCGAAATTTCTATAAGAGCTAAAGTAATGATTGTGAAATTTAAGGTGGTGTCCAAAAGCAGATTTGTCAGGTTTTTTTAAATGTTCATTAATACGAGTAAAAAGAGGTCTATAGGTTCTATCAATGTAAGATGCCGAACAATCAGAGCAGTCAAGCTTGTAGACTCCACTTCTATGTAGATCACCTTTGTTTTCTGTTCTAGTTGAATGTCCGTCATATTTTTCTGGTCTCAATTCTCTGTGGTTCTCTGTGAACTAATGATATAGATCTCATCCATCCATATTTCAATTCATTGGGACAAATACTTCTTGTGGAATAATCATCAATTGATTTATTCAACGATATTGCCAATATATTTTTCAATATGAAAATATATTTGGTAACGAAACCTTGTGGATCGGACTTTTTTCAATGAACAATTTTTTTTCCCAGATATATTATCCTGATTCGAATTACGAACGTCGGAGTCGAACTATAATAGACTCCGCTGTCTGAAATGATTCAAAAAGAACGTTTGGTCGATTAATTTCAGTACCACAATACGACGAGGATCTGCTAGAGCCAATGTGCGATCCAGAATGCCACTAGGAGTACTCAGGTTACTTACCAGACAAATGATCGCTCGTCTACAGTGGGCACAAAAATACAGAAACTGTTTTTCAATTCAGTTCGGCTGAAACCAGATTTCATTTAGTTAGTGAAAGTCAGCGATACAGAGTTGAGAGATAGCCAAGGCGACAAAAAAGACTATTTTTGACAGAAAAATTGTTCCATATCCAGGAAAATCAGAAATGTTCTGGGGAGGCATAGTGCTTGGTCGTTTTATTCAGCTTAATCCCATTCCAGATACTATGACAGGGGACAGATATATTCGAAACATCATTGAACGCATTATTCATCATCTCCGAAACGAAATTGGAGTCAATTTGATTTTCATTGATAACAATGCTAAACCTCAAAGCACGGGAAGGATTTGAAATGCTTTAGAGATTGAGAATATTCAAAGATTACCGTGGCCAGCAAATTCGCCAGACATGAATCCCATTAAAAACATATGAAAAATCGTTGAACAAGCAATATTAAACACAACTGATTCTCTTATCACCCCTTTCAGGAACTTACATTCGCGACCTAATAAGTCTACAAAAACATCCCAATGTATACCATCAACATCTTGTTATTTCCATGCACAGACGAGTTAACAACTCACTACAGAACAGGAGAGGATACAACGGATTCAAATGATAGTCATCATTTCATCAATATTTTCGTTTGAATATTTTTATTATTCACTTGAAATCAAATTCAGTCAACTTGCATCTGTTACACAACCAAATTGAATGTCGATTGTGATTCACTTCTTGACAAACATAAGGCGATGTGTGCATAATAATTATGACTCTTTTGGCTTTTCTCATGGGTGTCGTTCTTCTCCACTTCTTCCGACTCATGCATGCCGCAGTCCTACTGTAAAAATTGTAACCTCCGGGATGAAATGAATCTGAACTGGATTTTTGCATCTGCTCATGACTCAGTTGTAGAGAGTTGCCGTTATGAATTATGAACCATGATATGGTGTTGTAAATTTTGGTGAATTCTCTAATTATCCACTAAGTTTGACAGTTCTAATGAAAAACACGTTTTTTTCATTTTCAAGTTGAATAAGCCTTCATTCACCCCTGCTATTTATTCGTTCTTTTCACCCAATTAGTGCCAGATAATCACGTTTGTGACTGCATTCACACCTCTCGCGACTATCAATGATCCTTTTTGATATATTCGCAAAAAACTCCGCCGTCTCCATTTAAAATAATACAACAATATAACAAAAAATATTTGTGCTGCTTCGTGTTTGGTACGATCTGAAAATAAACTGATTTTCATTGTGATGTTCCATTTATTAGATATCAATATAACATTTTTTTAATACATCTACTTTTCTACGTCGATTCCCCAAAACCCCTGTCATTACAAATTCAACCATATATTACAACACATGACCAACATTTTTCGAAATCAAAACTCGAAGACATACATAACTGCCAAAAAATATTTTCAAAATTGGAGAAAATTTGAATGTCGAAACTTTTGCGAGCCAAGGATTAACGCGGTCTTACTTTTTACATACGATTCCTCGCATTTATTCAACGATAAGCTGGAAAGTCGATCGTTTGCCCGTGGGGCATGAACCAGCGTTTCACATGGCGTTCCATTGAATAGCTAGAGTTAACCACTCACGTCAATCCAATCGCCATTGTTAACATAAATTTGATAAAAGAAATGCATTGATGCGTGAAACATTTCATAAAAATATATAACGTCATACCAAAATTATCAAATTCTCGTTTCAAAATATCATCATACTCAGTTCGAAAATAGAGACTTTCAGAACATATGTTTTTTTTTAAGTAGACTCAAAAATAACTTTTTCAAATCAGAAGCACCCTGTTTCTGAAATGAAAATATTGCTATTGGTCAAATTATGAATAATAATGTTTTGAACAATATTAGATTGTATCCCGGTATTCACTAACCCATAAAAATATCTATAACATTCAGTTAGTATTCATTAAACTCACGTAGGTTAAAGTTAATTCCGTTTGTTTCAAAGTCAATAAAATTAAAATCAATTTATGAAACTTCATACCGGCGTTTTGAATTTTATCATTCAAGAAGTGGTCGATAACTAATTCAAACGAGATTTATTGTCTTCGAATAATTTTCTTTTTGTAACGTAGATTCTATAATGTTCCTTCTACCAGATCCTATTCAACTTTGGAATATAAAAACTTTATTATCTGCCAGAATGAAATTTCAATATACCATTACAAGATAGTTTATATACTCTTTCAGCACTTGTGTTATTCTGTTATTCGTACATGAACTCGGAAGGAGAATAGGGCAAGCAACGGAAGATCACCGTTCTACACCTTTTTTGATAAAAAGTATGAGTATTGCTGTTCAACTTGGTAATGCTGCTTCGGTCTTCGAAACTATTCCTCCTTCACATAATTTTTATGAGATCATGCATTGTCCTAATTTTTGTACGGACCTAAAATCTATACGAAATTAGCCGAGATTTGTGAATATTTTCAATATATTCAAGGTTAATTTGCAAGTGATTGATCCACATTTTTTTTTCAGTGCAGTTAATGGTCATTCATGCCCCCCAAATATGAGTTGCAGTCCTTGTGGTTCTGGTTCCCTTTCAGTGTAAGAGCTTCATGAAGCAAGAGCCAAATCGATCCCTCTATGAAACCCTTCATCACTTGGAAGGATTGATCGCAGCTTGAGAAATGGTTCCTATGCAGATTATGTGAAACATGTTCTTCCTTACAAATCAGTACAGAGTTGTTCTGAAAATCTTGAGAAGAAAATTGGATTCGATAATTTGGGAAACACTTGCTAAATGAATAGCATTTTATAAGTGTTGTTCATGACGAAGAATTTCAAGAACGAAATCTTAATAATGAACGAGAACGAGGATGTTTTCTACTCATTCACGAAACTCAAACACCTGTTCCTGCAGCTGCAATTTCGTAAAAATGTTTCATCTTTCCCTCGAACCGATTTCCTCGAGTCTTTGAAGTCCACTAGCTACTCGTTAGGACAACAAGAGGAATGTTCCGAAGTTTTGGGGTTTTTGTTGAATACTCTTCGTGAGCAAAACAATAGCGGAATCAATATTCCTGACCGCTCTAGATTGAATGATTACGTACATTATATCTCGTCCTGTGTTTGTAAATCTTTTGCTGGAAAAATCGTCATGTATACTTTGTAGTAAATGTTCAAGAGGTAGCAAAAACGTATGTGAATTCCAACTAGCGTTTTCTAATATGACTAATAACCAGTCCGTGCCAGTTATTGTTAAACCATCTGACTATATTGCCAAACGTGCATCAAACTAACTGACTGTTATGAAGAAACAAGTATAGCTGAGGCACCCGTCAATCTAATAAAAACACTGATGATCTTCAAACATCTCATTGTTCTCTGTGATTCTGGCGTTGAATTTGGTCATGATTACGCCTTCGTCAATGACGAAACGGACTGGTTTAAGTTGAATTTATTGGAGACTTTGGAGACACCCTACATTTCACTTCACTTCATAAGATGAACAATATATTGTGAGTTATTTTGTTATATTCACACGATAATACACAATTATACACATAAACCTTTGTCTTGAATATGTGGTGGAAGTCCGTTCGATCATTTTTGAGGTGCGGTCTAAAGGACAGACTTCAAAGACTTCAAAATATGACCTTTGCCATTGCACTCAATGTACATACCACTGATGATGTCTGTCTCTAGTCTAGTCTGATCCAGGATGATTCGTTGTCAATAGCAGTACATTCTCGCAGTACCATAACAAACGATAAATCAAAGGTAAAATCGTATGAACAAGAAAATGGAGCTAAACTAGGCTCAAAACGGATTTTTCCCTTTAACATCTGTTGTCACCTTGCAAACGTCAATTTTCTGAAATCAAAATATGTGCGATCTGAAGATCAATTAGATCTTACCTTTTAACCTGCGATTCCTATCACGGGTCAGAAGATTCGCAGTAAACACCGATCATCCTAGAGTTGGAATCGAGACAACTTTCATGGTTTTATGAGTAGAACTCACTAATCTACCAACTACCTTCTTGCTATAGCTGAGAAATATTTCCCATTTTACAATTTTTTTTTATTTTTATCTTTGGCATATCGTGCGAACCAAGAATTTTTTTTAAACAATGTTCAGTTTGATTATTATCACCTATAAAATTTTTGAGATATGGATTTTAGGAAAAGTATTGAAAAGTAAAAAATTCGACGAATACTCAACTCTATTTTCTTTCACCTCATTTGTTGATCTCGATGAGTTATCATTATAGATTATATATAGTCTGCTGAATCTCGGCTTGATGAAAATACTAAAATGTATTCACGTTCAAGTACTGGAATATTGATGAATCCTAACTTCACTCTGTAATAATTAAACAGTACTCATTTCATACTACGTAGCTAAAATGTTTTAAGCAACACTTTATTCTGAAGTTTAATACACCTGAAACACTACGGTCCCTGAGGATTACTAAATTAATGAGTAATATTGAGATTAATGAGCGGGTAGAATTACAACTTATAGCCGAAATTCTGGATAATGCGGAATATGATACACAGTAGATTGTTCATGAAAGAGATGACTCAAGCTAATTTACTGATTAACATTGGATGAAAATCAATATATCTCATTTATCATTTTCCGAAAGAAATAGTGCTTGTTCAAATGAAACGCTGTCGATAATATTGTTGCTTCTATTATTTTGGTCCATCATAAAATTAATTTCTTCAGTCAGTGTGGTTTTCAGCGATTTCAATGAGAATGTATTCAAGAAACACTTTTGATGCACTGTTTGGAATCTTTGGTGTAGTTATGAATATTACTGAAGTTTTATCCCAACGCCAAACCAAAAAAAGAAGTTTAATTTTCCTCTAGAAGATGATCACTTGGTGATCGAAACACGTATCGAGGTATTAAAATAATGGTTTGCTGTCGGGATAAAACTCCAGTAATATTCAAGAAACACTTCATTCGAGTTTTTCCAAAATTTTATTATCTTCCGAAAATACGTGAACTCACGTTACCTGGTAAGCCAATAGTAGCCTCCATAGGAGCACCCACAGAATCCACAGAATACCTCTTCACAGATAACGCGTTATGGGTAGGTGAGTTGTTGTACAGGGTCTTCCACGACGAGCGTTCGTAAGGAATGTATGGAGAACGATTCGAAATAAAACTTGAAATTTTGTGGTAGTGGGTTTTACAAAATGGCCTTCTCAACTGAAATATTTTCAACTTCCGGTCTCTTTCCGTTATAACGGAAGTGGAGGGCAACTTCTTTATTTCAAATGGAACACTCTACATTTTATTACATTTTTGAATTTCTCAGCACATTTTAGTCCCACTTTGTAAATCAATACCTATACCCTAAATTTTGTTAGTTTTTCGAGATATTAATTTTTTTCTGAAAAATTTGACAGTTACAGCACCGCTCCTAAAAAACATAACTCATAGACAATAACAGTTGAGAATATGAAATTTCACAGAATCATACCTTAAGCATCAAGTCATGAACAGGTTCATAAAATTTTCGAAAATAATTTACAGGGTGGTAGAAATTTCCACCTAAAAATAGCATCGAGAGAACTGACGAAACACGATTTTTTAAAATGGAAACTTTACACTATTCTATTATTTTTGGATACTTCGAAAAAAAATATATCAAATTCATGAAGAATGTCCTATGCCTAAAATACACCCCTGGCAAGATATATCCGATTTTGGGAAATATTTGAAATGTAAACCCTGCGAAGCAATACCAATACCAATACAAAGGTACCTATTCATTGTTTTTATTGCTCTGAGTGTTTTCTACAATGAACTTCGAATAGGAAAACCTTTTATGATCATCTGAAACATATCTACACCAAAAATATATTATATGTGTTTCAATAAGGAGAAAAAAAAATGATAGCAATAGTAATATCCGATAGGAACACTATTTAGGTAATTTTAATGAATATTGAAATGAAGTAATTCATATACAAAAAAAATTAATGGCGCAATAAATGTTGGAATTGGAGTCCTTCCATTTCGAGATATTTTTGAACTCGGTTTTTCAAATTATTTATTGCCCTTAACACACTTATTTGCTGCATTGTTGCGAAATCATTCAAAATCCTCAATCTCGAGTCTTCCACATATTTTTCCTCTCTACCAGCGTAAATCTTATTTTTCAAAGTCCCCTATAGAAAATAGTCCAAAACAGTAAGATCTGATAATCTTGCAGGTAATCATATTGGCCCAATATTTATCTCGAAATGGAAGGACTACAATCCGAACATTTATTGCGCCTTTAATTTTTTTGTGTATATAAATTACTTCATTTCAATTTTTATTATAATTATAGAGTTGGTTTTGGATGTTATTATTGCTATCATTTCTTTTTCTGCTCATCAAAACAGATATAATATATTTCTGCTTTAGATATGTTTCAGATAATCATAAAAGGTTTTCCTATTCAAAGTTCATTGTAGAAAATGCTCAAAGTAATGGAAATATGAAAAAATATGAATTGGTGCCTAAAATTAAAAAAAAACTCTCTAAAAACTCTATGGTACATAGCGAGACGTGAAAGTTGCTATCGTGTTTTTATTTAACTGAGTTAACCAAATTCCAGGGCGGTAATTTAAAAGGGAATAATTCACCCAATTATATTCAAATATTATCGAAACATCTCCAAATATGAAATAAAATTCAATTTCTAAGTATGAAGTGAACGTCTACGATCCAAAAACTACAACACAAAATATTTTAAAATTCAAAGGTGGGGGTGGCTCAAGTCAGATGACACCTATATAAAAGATTCATGGACATATTCTGATAGCCCACATCAAGTGCCAATAGCAAAATATGGACAAATTTTCAATATGTCTGCGAATAAAGAAGATAAAGGCAAAAAAATTATTTGAGAATTTTTGGTTTTTCCTGTATATCTCCAGGACCAAAACAGCTATATTCGATTTTTTCACATCATTGAATAGGTCTCTGAAATACTCAACTTTGCTAGTATTCAACCGATACTCCATCTCTTATCGTTTACGAGATCCCCATGTACAAAAACGAATTTGAATAGCCCTGTATATATCAAAAGGGAGAATTTGTGGAGTTGCCAAGTTTTTCATGTCAGTGTTGGTGGTTTGACCAATCAACCGACAACTGCATTTGTCTTACCACCAACACTGACATAAAAAAATTGGCAAGTTGTCTTGGGTGGAACACCAATAGGTGGTTCCACTTATGTCTCGCTTGCGTTTACGCATTTATTTTTGTTAAGTCCTTTTCTTCTTTATATAT
>WOGP01000200.1:0-10357 GCA_015342065.1 Leptinotarsa undecemlineata
TTTCAGGGATTTCAAATCAATTTATATTATATTAGACAATGGAAGTCCGAACTGATGCAATACACCACGAAACATTGTCAACCACCTTCAAACAAACAACTATCTGCTCTTAATATTTCCTTCTCCCGCAGAATGCAATCCTCTCTACTCGGGAATAGTACTTTATAAGGCAGGTCGTAGTTGACAGAGGATATTTCCAGATTGCTGTGACTTCCAATGTCAACCAACAGTCTGTTGCACTCTGCATTGAATTGATTAGTACATTTGGCAATGTGCACAAGACTGTATATAGTCCATCTAGCCTCTAGATCTAGAAGGATATCCAAGGCCGCTGACGGTGTGGTACTGATGGCACCACTAATAGCCAGGCAAGCCTGTCTCTGTAAGCCAGAGAGCTTCGCCTGGGTCATTTTCTGTTAAACCTTCGGCCACCAAGCAATTGCACCATACGTGATCATTGGTCTGACAATCATCACATATATCCAATGGATTCGTTTGGGACTTAAACCCCAAGTTTTACCACAAATCCTTCGACATGTCCATAGAGATAATCTGGCTTTGTGTAAAACTTTTTCCAAGTGAGCGTTCCAGGTGAGTCTTTTATCAAGGGCAATGCCAAGATATTTCACCTCCGTTCCAAATGGAATGACCACACCATTGAGGGAGTAGGTAAAGTAGTACGTTTAAATAAAATCCATATCAAGAAAAGGTATATACCTACACTGATAACATTTACATCACACATGGTTATTCACAAAGTAGAAATTTTTATAAAATCACATATACTGTAAAAAAAAATTTCCATTAAAAAGTTCTTCAACTCATGTTTGAATGAAGACAATTTATTAATATACTTCAATTCTTCTGAGAGATTGTTGAATATTTTGAGGCAAAAATGTGGAGGAGCACATGAATTTATTTTACTTTTTGCTAAATTTATATGAAAATATTGCATTTTTCTTGTTCCATAACCATGAATATCCGAATTGCGGGTGAAAAAATTTTCTTATTTTTAAAAACATAAATATCTATAGTTTAAAAAACTAAAAAACACGCTTTCACAAAACATCGAACTAAAAAGTTAAAACATTTTTTTTAAATAAGCCTAAAACAATAACGAACAAAAAATACTAGTTTGATATACAAAAAATGTGGCACAGAGCGCACACGCATTTTTCACAATAATACTAAAATTTTTCGTTCGTTATTGTTTTAAGGTTATTAAAAAAATATTTTTAAATTTTTAGTTCGACGTTCTTTGAAAGCATTTTTTTTTTGGTGTTTCAAACTATTTATTTTTCATATTTTAGTTTTGTATGCTATAAAAGCGTGTTTTTTAGTCTTTTTAAACTACATTTATTTTATTTAAGCTTTGGGATCAATCAGCCGTATATTGTTTAGAAAAATGACCATTGATATTTTCTGATTCCGGAGAGGAAGCCTGAAAATCAGCTATTCATGTCTTGTGATAGGCTCAATTCGGTTATTTTTCATTTATAGTTCTAATTTATTCTATAGAAAGTTTACCAAGAGTTACAACTTTTACAACTTTTTGACTCGTCGTATCTAAGAAAAAAAGTATTGATACATTTTTTGTAGAGAATTTTATGATCTACAATTTTTATTTGAGGTTATTTTCCAGGCATCGCAATCATTCGGAATTTTAAAATCTTATTTTTAACTATGTTTTGAATAATTACAACCGTTTGCAGCTTGTTGTAAATTTATGTACCTTCAAATGTCTAGATTGACCGGATTAAATAGAAAACAAGTATGAAATCAGTAATGCTTTTGCTGAATTTTTCTCAACTAATGTAAAACATGTGATAAATGCCTATTTCAACAACACATGACTACACAACAATGTATGCACAGAATATCTTCTTTTTCAGGCCTATTTTACCTGAAGATGTATTCGATGCTATAAGCTCTCTAAAAAATGTGAACTCTGAAGGTGTTGACTGTCTCTCTACGAAGGTGATCAAAAGTATAAATCCTCATATTGTATCCGGGATTATAGCAGACATAATAAATTTTTCAGTTGGAAAGGGATCGTTTCCTTCTGACCTCAAGATAGGAATTGTAAGTCCAATTTTCAAGAAAGGTAATCAATTATGTACAGTGTGTAATATGTGAAATAATCGAGAAATGTATTCCTACTCAAATGCTTTCCTTTCTCTCAAAATATAATGTCATAACAGAATAGCAAAACGGATTTCTGCGGAGATTGCAACTATTCCGCTTTTTAATCATATTCATTCTTCTTTAGATATAAAAACGTATGTAGGTGCATTATTTTTTATCTGTCGAAAGCTTTCGACTCATTCAATACTCATATTACAATTAATAAACTGAGTGAACTGGGTTTCTGTGGTAATTTTTTTTCGTGGCTGGCTTCATATCTTGAGGCCAGCAAATTTATTGTAAGAATCAACAATCAGAGATCTGTCCCACATGAGGTGGAGGCTGGTGTACCTCAAGGATCGATTCTTGGTCCACTAATTTTTCTACTATATTTAAATGATCTCCATAAATACGTCAGCACTAAACACCTGATTCTATATGCTATTGATACCACTTTAGCAATCGAAGCAAAAAGTCTGAAGAGCTCATTGCAAAAATGAATATACTGGCAAAGGAATTTAACACGTGGTGTGGGAGAAATTCTCTAATAGTGAATTCTGCTAAAACAATTTGTATGTACTTTTTCACCAGAAATGAAATATGTATACATGTGTATGCATGTATATATGTATGTATGTATATATGTATATATGTGTGTATATGTGTATACATTTTTGTATATGTATTGTATATGCATGTGTATATATAGTTTTGTTATTCTTTTTTTGGCCTAAGATGAAAAACAGAGGTTGCACCGAAAGATACAACCAACTGATCTTCAGCCTTTACGGTTTCAGTAAATGTTCATATTTATTTATTGTATCATTCCAGGAATAAAGACCTATTATTATTATTATATAGGGTAGTGCAGTGGAAGCATCCAGGGACTTCGTCTTTCAAAAGAAGATTATACGATTGATGTTCAACCTAGACTATAGAAAAACATGTCGTAATAATTCCAAAGAACAAGGAATTCTTACATTTTACTCTATTTACATCTACAAATGCATTTTATGTGTAAAAAGTAATTATCATAACTTTTCTCTCAACTCTGATTATCACGACTACCCAACTCGATTCTCGAAACTTATTAGGCCTCCTAAACATGAAATTAGTATGTATGAGAGAAACCCAATATACAGAGGAATTCAATTTCAAAATTATCTGTCTGTCCGTATACGATTGGAAAACAACGTCAATCTTTTCAAAAGAAAACTTAAATTTCTATGTAAAAAATGTCACTATGACATATCAGAATCCATGAGCAAAAAGGGAACGTGAGTTATGACACTCGGATACTCTGGTTAATACTTTAACCTTCAAAACTTCCAATATTGTCATTTCATCTGAATTTATGTAAACATTAGGTATGTCTGTGACCGTTTCTATATCATGTAAAGATAATCCGAGGGGAATAAAATTTATTATTATTATTATATGTATATCGCGAGAATTGATCTTGACACCGATATCATACTAAAATGGTAATATTTGAAGACTATGTTACTAAGTCCTTGTGCCACATGGTTATCATTAAACAAATACTCACTCTGGTTCTTGAAATCCGGCTGGAAGAACGTTTCTTTTGGACACGGTGTGGTTTTTGATGGAGAAAATGGAACATTTAACATGCAGCGTCTCCTTTATCGTGTGCCCGCTTTCTTCGACATTCTCGATGATTAGTGTTTGATAGTATATTTGCTTCCCCTGTAAAAAAATAACAATTTAAACTTGGTAGAATCGCCTCAACCATGGTAATGCATTCAAAAATCGTGTTATTAAAACAAGGAAAGAGTATAAATCAACGTAATGATGGTTGTTTATGTTCACATCATCCTGTGTCGTTCTGTCTTTACCCGCAGACGTACTTAATTCGATCTAATTGCAAATTTGTATTGTAATTGTTGTTTATTATCCTCTCGGTAGATTTCATGGTAGAGCGATGAAAAACTGTAGCTTGTATTTCATGGCCGTATGTATATTATTGAACATTTGTTCCTCCTGAGTATTCTTCTTACTTTTATAAATATGAAAAAGATGAACATTCTGAATTTCATTAAATTGGACTTCCATTGTCTAATATGATATAAAATGATTTGAAATCCCTGAAAGAATTGATAAAATTAAAACTTATGGCTGAAAGTAACAATTACATTATCCTGAAATGAAGTTACACCTGAAAAACCCTGAAATGCAATTACAATAAAATAAAATACAAGCAACATTTGAAAAACTACACCTCACGCTTCCATCCCCACAAACTTTATTTGAAAAATATAATCACATGTTTCGCTAGCACAAATTAAAAAGAAATAAAAATAATGAATTTCAAGCCAAGTTACTTCACGACATTTCGATTGTTAGTATCCACAATCGTCTTATTATTATTGTTTTCTTTTGAGTTTGGAGTGTCTATATGACAGAATGGTACTGACAAAATGCTTAAGGTCAAGGTTTTTAGTGTAACTAGCTTCACAGTGGCTAGCTTCTTCAGAGGTTTGAACATCCTGAATTTATCTTCGATGACTTGAAAATTCGATGTTATCTGATTAAGTTTTTTATAAATTTGTGCACTTCTATGTTCCAATTATTAAATAAAGAACAATTTTTTAATAGTTAGGCTAAATCCTTAGAATCATATCAGATATTAATAAAGTTATTGAAGTAAAATATTATTGTGTCAACTGAATATTGTGTCCTTTGAAATTTGCAATTATATTGTACTTTTAATGAAGAATTTTCATCGTTTCATAAATTTTTTACAGATTTTACATAGTCAATATACAATAATACAATAATTAGCACAAGTTCACAAGTGAACAAATAATTGGAAGGACACCATGCATTATTGAACATAAGTCTTGAAATTTTAAATATAAATTTAGGTAAATTAAATGTAAAATAACTTCAAATTAATTAAATAAATAACTATAGGCTCTATAGGGAGGCGGGTGACCTAGGCACTATTATAGCAATTTTGGCAATTACGATGGTAAGAACGGAGAAAAAAATTGAAAAATAAAAAAAACATAAAAAATGAAATACACATTAATTTTTCATTTGATGTGATTTTCAACTTCATTTTCAGGAATATCGAGGAAGAAAGATAGTTATAAAGTTTCACATCTATTACCAAGTTTATGGAGATCAAATCGTGAGGTGAAGTTTTTGAAATTATTACCAAAGCTATTGTACTTCAATGGTTTGTTTTTCTGATTTTTAATGATTATTAAACTCCCTTCATATCTCACTTACGGTTTTTTTATTCACAGCCCTAGTGACAGCGCATCTGTAGACATCCTGAAGGTCGAGTTCAAGTACTGCTAGGGTCCCTGTTGCTATGGGCCTGCAGGCTACATCAGGATAGTCCCTTAGTCCTTCGATATACACTCCCTTGGTGGTGCTAGAGATTGGGACTTCTATCCGCATTTGATCGGGGGTACATTTTACTTTGGGTGACACTGAAACAAAATGATTCAAATGAGTGCATAAATATAGTAAATAAATAAACGAAAAAATCAATACAATTCCGGTACTTTGGCCTTTTGGCTCCAAAATATGTTAACGTATGTTAATCCATTAAATTTTCTGGAAGTGAGCAATTGATATAGGCATCCTAATTGATAAAATTTTTTTACTGTTGGGAGGAAATGAAATACCGTCCACATTCTTCAGAAAGAGAAATATCATTTATAAAAATGAGCGAAGTACATAATGAAATAGAAATATTAAAAACAAATGAACTGTCTGTGACAGTGTCACGTGTCACGATTGATTTGTCTATCAGTTACCGAAGTTAGTTTTTTTAATAGATAAGCCTTCGAGTCAAATAATGTCATGATTTACTTGTCTATTCGTTCCCAATGTTATGTTTTCAACAAGATAACTAATAGACTAGTCAATCGGGACAGTTATTTGATTAGAGGGTTGTTTATATGCAATAAAATTGCTTATTTCTTGAGTCCAAAAATCATAAGTGGTATATTGCTAAATAGAGAATTGAAAACCCCTTTTCATTTGAAATTTTTACAAAGGTAGCTATCACCTCCAGGGGCTTGAAGGGGCAGTTGAATAATTTTATTGAGAAAGTATATTTTGATATATAAAGATTGACCTCTTTCAGGATTTTTTATTTTCATTCATAATTACGTATAAAATGAATTTATCAGCTACTTTAGGACTTCAATTTATATAATAATATAAGTGATTTCTTCAACTTAATATTGAAGTAGGTATATCTCTTTTCCTATAAAAAATGATGGTACTATGCGGTTTATTATTCTCTTCCTCTAAAAAAACAATAATACTTGAAAATATAGTGAGCTCTGTTCTTATTATCAACTGTAACAAAAAGTACCGCATAGTATCAACATTTTTCAATATGAAAGAAAGTATACTTCAAGGTATACTTTTAAAAAATATGCCATTTCAAAATACAAACTGAAATATATGTGAATTTGTGAAAAATGTATGTTTAGGTCAAAATCTAAGCAAATTTCGTTTTATCGTTCATCAATTTTTTAGAAGGTAGTTTCATAGATGACGTTACAGTATGCGCAGTTTTATCATATGTATCCATCTTGAAAAGAGAAGTCAACTTCTATTACATCGTTTCAAGGATAACAATTCAATATTCTACGATAGCCTGAAATTTATACAGTGTCCTAAAAGAGATATTCAATTGTTATTGGTAGAAACATTCTGAATAAGCAGTTTCTTACTTTGCAAATGATTGAATGGTTATACACAATGTATCTCCGTCCAGACAAAGATCTCTGGCTTATAGAGATAGGTTTGTCTGGCCATCAGTGGTGCCATCAGTACCTAAATATCAGCGGCCATGAAGATCCTTCCAGATCTACCTCCTCTCGACATTGTTCTGGAGAGAGAAGCGAGATGAACTGCATAAAGACTTGTGCACATTGTCAATTGCACAAATCAATTGAATAGTGCAACAGACTGTTGGTTGACAATTGTAGTCACAGCATTCTGGAAATGACCGCTGACTTTATGCCTCCAACTGTCAACTACGAACTGCCTTATAAAGTACTGTTTCCGAGTAGAGAGAACTCGATCATCCGAGAGAAGGAAATATTAAGAGCAGATAGTTATTGTTTCACAGATGGATCAAAAACACCTTCCGGTTCCAGTGCAGCTCTTGGCTCCTACCGAGTAACGTCTAAATTGGAAACAAATTGCCAAAAACAACTCTCCTCAGTGGGAAGACTTAACAGATTGTCTCTGGTCTGAATTCCTGGTCATACTGACCAGGTAATGAGGCTGCTGACTCCCTTGCGAAGAAGGGTGCTGCAAGCAGCTTCATCGGACCAGAACCTGTCATTGACATCGCTTTAGGCTTTGCCAAAAAAAGTTCGAACACCTGGATGGCAAGAAGATGTATGAGCTTCGATTGGTTCATTCCAAGGCGTTTATTCACCCTTCGAAGCTTGATACCAAAAAGTTGTTGGACTACAGTAGGGATGAACTACAATGTCTAACATTCCTTCTTACAGTTCACTGTCATTTGAATCATTATATGCAGAAACTCGGACTGTTGGAAAACAGTGTGTGTCGCCTCTGTTTGGAAAATGATGAAACAGCAGAGTACATACTTTATGCCTGTCCCGCTAGGGACATAATCTGACTTTTAGAGTTCGGCAGAGCCGTACTCTTACCATCTGAGAAAGACGACTCACGATACAAACTAATCGGCTTCGTATATAAGCTGGGTTTATTTGGTCGAGTGTGAGTAGGTGTGAGCAACAATAAACCCTTGTGGGTCGCGGTAGAGGGTCAAAGAGGCCCACTCACTTTGGACCTAACCAGACCTGACCTTACCTAACCGTATATTACAGTTTTGAATTTCCTAAACTTGAAGAAAAGTGTTCATATTATCATCAAGCTTAACTCTGCGTTTACCTACATTCAATTTCAATAAACACCCAGTTACTTTGAATTTCTCTGAGGAATCATTCGCTTCTGCCAATTTTTTACCAGAGAAAACTAAAATGTTATCTGAAATCCGCTTTCCAGTGTGTCAATTTTCCGCAAATTAATTCATATCTTGTTCCTGCTCAGGTATAAGATTTAACACCGTTGTCAACAATGCAATGAACGTGAAAGTAAAAGTCTTGCAGAATAGAACGTTACAGTAATGATATTCGTACTACAAGGTTAAATTCTTTCTTCATCTGACCTCATTGAAGGAATATTAATTTACGTCATTTTATTGTTCCACACGCTTTTGCACTACTCTAAATGGATTTTAAGGTCAGACTTACCAAGATAAAGAATCTCTTTCATTTGGAAGAGTCTATGAAAAAGTGGAATTTTCTGGCTTGATTTACGATCGAACATAGATTTTATTCGATGAGGCAGCTCCGACAATCATATTTTCATTTTTTTTTTGAGAATTCAAGAGCTTCTGCAGAAATTCTCATTTTTGTGTGCAACCACATTTTTCATTTCAATACCTCTTAGTTACTAGATGGGCTGAAATACGTATTGTTGAAACTCTACAAACAATATTATTTTTTAACGTAGTGAAAAAAAACTAGACGACTAACAGTACTGTTTGTAATAGTTTCTCTTCCTTGTGGGGTTCTTTGTCTTTTTAATTTTTGTTATTTTACATTTATATCCTTATATAATTTTATTTTATATTATATTATATTTCATATTATATTATATAATGTTATTTGTATGTAAAATCTTTGATTAACGTGTATCATTCTGTGGGTCAATCTACACTCTCATACAATGGCTTCTTGTGAGGACATTGTACAGGAGCGAAACGTGTTTTTATATCTCAGGAAAGAATTCTTCGCCTAATTTTTAATCTAGTTAGAACCGAATCATATAGACCCTCATTTAAACAAAATAAAATTTTGACTTTCCCAGCAATTTATATCTATGGTTGTTTGGTCTATACGTGGAGAAATATTAATGACTACGAGTCCCACTCTCAGTGCCATCGATATCCCACAAGGACTTCAACCTAGGAAAAGTCTCCTTTTTGGCCGGAGCAAGACTTTTCAATTGTCTACCTACTACTCTAAACAATTTCCTCGATATCAAAAATTTCAAAATGAATGAAATGATCGGACTCTTTATTCAGTGGAAGACTTCTATAAAAGTGACCGTACATAGGTTAGGTTAGGTCTAAAGTGAGTGGGTTTATTCGACCCTCCACCGCAACCCGCAAAACTTTATTGTGTAACTATTCACAATCGTCCAAATAAACCCAGTTTCTTAACGGAGTCGATTAGTTTGTATGGTGAGTGGTCTTTCAGGTCAGATGGTAAGAGTACGGCTCTGTCGAACTGTAAAAACCTAATTCGGTCCCCAGCGGGGCAGGCACAAAGTATATGCTCTCCTGTTTAATCATTTTCCAAACAGAGGTGATACACACTGTCTTCCGACAGTCCAAGTCTCTGCATGTGATGATTCAAATGACAGTGACCTGTAAGAAGGCTTCTTAGACATCGTAGTTCATTCCTACTGTAGTCCAACAACTATTTGGAATTAAGCCTCGAAGGGTGAATAAACGCTTTGGAGTGAACCAATCCAGGAAGATTCTACCATAAGTCTATGGATCTTCTTGCCATCTAGGTGTTCAATGTTTATTTGGCAAAGGCTGAAGCGATGCCAATGACAGGTTCTGGTCCGATGAAGCTGCTTGCAGCACCCTCTTTTGCAAGGGAGTCAGCAGCCTCATTGCTTTCCAGGCCAGTATGTCCAGGAATTCAGACCAGAGACAATCTGTTGAGTCTTCCTATCGAGGAGAGTCAATTTTGTCAATTTGCTACCAATTCACACGTTGTTCGGTAGGAGCCAAGAGCTTTCAACGCTGCTTGACTATCCGAGAATATTTTTATTGACTTGTGAGTGAGGTTGGATTTATCCAATCTCTCCGCACACAATTCAATAGCTTGAAATACAGTCGCTTGAAATACAGTCGCATAAGTTCCCAGGCAGGCAGATAACTCTGCCTGGGTCTGCGACTGAAAACACCTGCACCAGAACCGGAAGGTGTTTTTGATCCATCTGCGAAACCAACAACTATTTGCTCTTAATATTTCCTTCTCACGCAGGATCCAATCCTCTCTACTCGGGAATAGTACTTTATAAGGCAGTTCGTAGTTGACAATTGGAGGCATAAAGTCAAATCTCCTACTGAGGTCATTTCCAGAATGCTGTGACGTCCAATGTCAACCAACAATCTGTTGCACTC
>WOGP01000200.1:10367-28902 GCA_015342065.1 Leptinotarsa undecemlineata
CTGCTCTTAATATTTCCTTCTCCCGGAGGATCCAGTCCTCTCTACTCGGGAACAGTAATTTATAAGGCAGTTCGTAGTTGACAGTTGGTGGCATAAAGTCAAAGGTCATTTCCAGAATGCTGTGACTTCCAGTGTCAACCAACAGTTTGTTGCACTCTGCATTAAATTAATTTGTGCAATCGGCAATGTGCACAAATATATATGCAGTCCATCTAGCCTCCCTTTCCAGAAAAATTTGGAGAGGAGGTAGATCTAGAAGGATCTCCATGGCCGCTGACGGTTTGGTTCTGATGACACCACTGATAGCCAGACAAGCCGCTCTCTGCAAGCCAGAGAGCTTCACTTGGTCCGTTTTCTGTGAAGCCTTCGGCCACTAGGCAATTGCACCATAAGTGATGATTGGTCTGATAATCATCACATAAAACCAATGGATTTGTTTGGAGCCTAAACCCCAAATCTTACAACAAATTCTTCGAGACAGTCTGGCTTTGTGTAAAACTTTCCAAGTGGGCGTTCCAGATGAGTCTTTTATCAAGGACAATGCCAAGATATTTCTCCTCCGTTTCAAATGGAATGACCTCACCAATGTTCTCCTCCTGATGAAGGGGATTATCAGAGTTTTGCTGGAATTGACAGACACCAACTGTGAACAACATATAACGTGCTTTGGAGGATATTACAAGCTACCCTTTCCATCGTGGATCTTAACAAGATGACAAGGTCATCTGCATAAGCTTGCAGATCTATTTTCATTCTGTTGAGGCGTCAAGCAGACTATCCGTCAGGAGCGACCGCTGAAGGGGAGATAGTACCCCACCTTGAGGGCAGCCCGTTGTGACCCTTAACCTAATGTCCTCGCCTTGAAGTGTCGTAGTTGCAGTTCTGTTTACCAACATGGCATAGATCCAGCCAGTTATGGTCGATTCTATACCTTTCCTAGCCAGAGACGATCCTATAGATTTAGGTAGTGCCTTGTCAAATGTTCCTTCGAAATCAAGAAATACAGCAACCGCAATACAATACGTAATGTGTGTATTATTTATTTGTATGTATTTGAATGCATATCGTAAATAATAATAGTTTTTCTCTCGATGTAACTCCGTTATATTTTATTCTGTATATTGTTATATACTTGTATTTGACGTTTCCTACACCATAAATATATGATCTAAAATTAATAAAACATTATTATTATTCAGGAATGTTTTCATATTCACATATTTACAACTGTTTTTCATACCACTTCGTAACAAAGAATCTCAAAATATAAAAATAGATAAATTTGTTTTTAAAATTAAGAATGCAACTATGCGCAACCGTAAGGTCTTAGTTAAATAAACTAATTGACCTAGAATAAGGTAAAGGCCATGTGAGAAAAACGAATGTGAATGAACGCTATTATAATAAAGAAATATCTTTTAAAAAAATCTGTTTAAAATCTGTTTTTCCGTTAATCAGCTGCCGCCCCCATACGAACGACAACTCTCAGAAGTTGAGAAACTTGTGCGAGCTAAGGACTAACGAGGTCTTATCTTTTAACGTGTGATTCCTAACACGTTAAATGAACCTATAATCCTAAGAATCCAATAATTAAATCCTATAATCCAATATTTTGCTTTGCTGACGATGGCACACTTGTTTGTCTATTTGGATTCTAGGACATCGACTGCGGATGCATATCTTCACTGGCAGCAGGAGGTTGCATGTCTTAATAAGGATCTAGAGGTGATTTCGAATTGGGGTGAAAGTAACCAGGTTCGATTCAATGAGATGAATACCCAGGTATCAGTTTTCTACAAAAAGATAAATGTCTCTGAACCGGATATAATAATGTCAGGTCAGACAATTCCACTTTCTACTCCCATAAGTTTGTTGGGGGGTTAAAATGCACACCAATATGTCTTGGCACAATCATGTCGCTGTAATTGCAAAGGCTGCTTTTCAGCTTGGTACACTATTGGTGTGTACAGAAAACTGTACACACCTTAGCAACTTTTGATACGTTATAAAGCTCAGATCAAACCTTCTTTGGAGTATTATTCTCAAATATGGAGCCCCGCCCTTAACCATACCATGAAACCGCCGGATTCCATCCACAAAAGAGCCATTCGCCTGATTAGTCACATGAACATCACTTGCAACTTTGCTATTCTGAAACATCGAAGAAAAATTGGAGATTTGTCACTCTACTGGAGATACTTTTACGGGAGGTGTTCAAGTGACTTGGCATATCTGATTCCAGCAAGACCGGTACATATCATAAATACGCGACGGACTGTGACTTCTCATCCTTTTTGAGGTTCAACTCAGTACACTTCGAACTCCAATGTTGAAGAACACTTTCATTTGGAGAACTGCGTTTATGTGGAATAAACTTCCTGAGAACGTTTTTCCAAATGAATTAAATTTCCAGCCATTCAAATCTAACGTGAATCGCTACTTTCGCACAGGCACTGCTTTTATAGCGCCTTAAGGATTTTTCTTTAGTACTTGTGTTTTGTGCTTGAAAAAAAATAATAATTTCAGTTCTATATTGGTGCGTAAGGACCATCGTTAATAATTATTCAACTAGCAAGAAATGTGGCGATTACTCGTGAGAACGAAGTTTGTCGACTCGAGCCAAAGGTGAGCGCGTAAATCAATCGACTGAGCAATCCAAAACAAAACCACACAACCCAAATTACACACCAAAACTGTAACACTTTTCACGACGCGCATTTTACTTACCAAGTCGACTCATCAGAATATAGCCCACTTAGTTAGTGAAATGAGCATCGGGAATAGTGTAATTGTCCAGGTGTATCTTCAGAAAAATTGTTTTAGTATAATTCATTCTGCGAAAAGTTTTAAAATTTATTTTTCAATAACAATTAGAGAGCTCTAAATTTTTCCAAATAATTTGTATTATGAAAACTGAAATACCGAGTCTGTTTATACTTTTTTTCAAGGATAAAACACAAGCACTATAGGAAAATCATTAAGGCGCTCTTAGAGCGGTGCCTGTGCCAAAGAAGTAGTTGACATTGGATTTGAATCGCTGGTAGATTAAATCCATTTGGAAAAACGTTCTAAGGAAGTTTATTCCACATAAACGCCTTTCTCCAAATGGAAAAGTTTTTCAATAGTGAAGTTCGAGGTGTAATGAGTTAAACCTCAAAACTATGACCAGCCACAATCCGTTGCGTATTTTTTATATGTACCGCTCTTGGTGCAACCTCCTGCTGCCGATGAAGATATGCCTCCGGAGCCGATGTCCTGGAATCCAAATGACATCATAGCACATTTGTCTCGTACAAGTGTGCTATCACAGTACACTTGTACGTCAGTAAAGCAATATATTGGATTCTTGCTGAGTCATTTCATTTTACTGCGATTGTGCCCTATTTGGGTTTTCATTAAGATTTTTCACATAGTATCTAATTTAACGCCACTGCCTCTCTAATGAATGGTACATGGGCGTACGCCAAGGAATGTTATTCGACCTTAGGCACTGCTCTACCAGAAGAAACTATGCTAATGATATAATGATATCGGAATTCGACTCGATATTAAAATTGTTTCGCGTTATTGAAAGATGTGAATGATTTGCAGAATGTACATTCCACCGCTCTTGCCTATGAAAAGTCATTGGTTGCAGTCAACGAGACCGACTAGCGTTGAAAAAGTTTATACGAAAATTTTCTACGAAGATTCCAAATTAAAATATTGTTTGATCCACTCTATGAATGCTTTTTTTTTAATGGCAACTTTTTTTTGCGTTGAACCTTCCACAACCGTGACTCTCACAGAAGAAACATTTTGCGGATAGACACCGAGAATATTTTTGAATCCAGTTAGAAAATCTGTTTCAAAAAATTAATAAAAAATGAACTTTTATTTTTACATAAATAAACGTTACCAAACTTGAGCTTTCTCTAAAACCCATCCCATTTGGCTTGAAGTAACTACAATTCCACATAGAATGAATTCGACGAAGTGACACTTCGATGCTCAAAATTTGAACCTAATCATCATTATGATGCAAATTTGGATAGCGAAACTCACGTCTAGAGTCTGTACTTTTTTCTGCTGTGGAAAAGTGTTTACAATAGTGTTCCGTCCATTTTTTACTAGTTCATGAGTGATTCTTATGGTTTTGTATTCAATATTTTCTTAAATTTCTCACTCCGTATAAGGATTTCTTTCGCGTATCTGAGAGTTTTTCATGTTCGCGTCGGTGCGGGACCTAAAAATAGTCGTCGAACCGATGAAGGCTAATGAAGCAATTCGAATATTAAAAGTACTCTGACAACTCCACGATTGGATATAAATTCCTATTATTTCCCTCTGGCACGTATTAGTTCGTGTGATCTGTGACATAAGCCGGCCGGCTCGAGGTACTGAAACTTACGGTTCCAGATATTTACCAGTCAATACAAGAGATTTCAATTCTAGCTGGTGTTTCCCAGGGATCCATATTGTCTCCAACCCTCTTTTTATTGTATATCAACGACATATTGGAATAAAACAAGAATCCAATATATTAGTTTGCTGACGACAGCACACTTGTCTCCTCATTCCATTTGGATTCCAGGACATCGGCTACGGAGGCATATCTTCACCGGCATATCTTAATGAGGATCTAGAAGTGATTTCGAATTGGGGTGAAAATAACCAGGTTCAATTCAATGCCACAAAAACCCAGGCAACGGTTTTCTCCAAGAAGATAAGTGTCTCCGAACCGCGGATATAATAATGCCAGGTCAGACAATTTTGATGTCTGCTTCGATAAGTTTGTTGGGGGTTACAATGAACACCAACATGTCTTGGCACAATCATGTCGCTGGAATGGCAAAGGCTGCTCTTCAAAAGCTTTGAACACTGTACCACAAAACTGTACACTCCTCAGCAACTTTTGATGATTTATAAAGTTCAGATCAGACCTTGTTTGGGGTATTGTTCTTATGTATGGAGCTCTGCCCCAAACATACCCTAAACTTTTTGTATTCCATCCAGAAAAGAGCCATCTGCGTGATTGGAGACACGAACATCACGTGCAACCTTGATAGCCTGGAACATCGAAGACAGGTTGGAGCTTTGTCTCTCTTCTATATATACTTTCACGGGAGGTGTTCAAGCGACTTTGCATATTTGATTTCACCAAGAGCGCGACATATCAGAAATACGCGACGGACTGTAGCTGCTCATCATTTTGAGGTTCAACCCAGTACACCTCGAACGTCACTGTTTAAGGAATATTCTTCCTGAGAACGTTTTTCCAAATGGATGCAGTCTTCAGCGATTCAAATCCAATGTAAATCGCTACTTTCGCACACGCATCGCTTTGAGAGCGCCTTAAGGACTTTCCTCTATTGCTTGTGCTTTGTCCTTAAAAAAATCTATCAAGCCTAAAGACTGTATGGAGCAGTATAAACGTAATAAGAGTATACATATTTCGAATTGACTTAAAAAACATGCATATCTCTCAACGTCCTTTCACAGTAGGATGTTGCATAAATCAGCCAAAAACTACTTTGCAGGCTTACTGCACGGTGGACATTGAATTATATTCGACAGACATATAGGTCAGTTACCTCAAAGAGGTTAGTTCTGCAAATGATTTTCGTCATTCCAACAGCAAGACCTTGCTGAAATCAATCGAGTTATTAGCTACAAACGGTTTCGGAGTATTACTATTCAATTGAACTACTGAACTCCAATTGATAGAGGAGAAACTACAGAAGTATTAGAAAATCATTTCTAACCTGGTGAAGTGAATGCGAAGATATGGAAATTATGATTGATCAATCATAGTTTTCATTAAAAAATAGAATCACTGAACATTGAATATTCTCGATTTCTTCCTGGTATTGACGAAAGAACGGAATCACTCGTTAACCTACATCTGATTAACGGAAAAACAGATTTTGAACAGATTTTTTTAAACTCTTCGCATACTATTTAGTTAATAATATCGGTGGTAGTACAATATCTCAAACATACGAAATTTGTGTAGGTGATAGTCAGAAAAAAATTTAATCAATAACCAACTAGTGAATGCAGATGCTTCAGTCTTTATAATTCGTAATTGACCAAATTTTATTTTTTTACATGAAAGATTTCCCAGTGTATCATTCAATTGTATCAGTTGAAAAACAATAGGAAACTAAATTCAATAGTAATTCATACGTTTATAATTTTCAAGTCATCCGTATAATTTTTGGATTACTGGAATTTTATTTGTGTAACATTTTTCAATATAAGTTATTTTACTCAAATCAGATGAGTTGAGTATAGATCGACCATTATGCCATTTTCAGAAAAATATTCAGAATAATACTAACGAGTACCTACACTAAGAAACTAAGATCCTAATAATGTAGTAGGCTTAAGTAGGATCTTGAAA
This sequence comes from Leptinotarsa undecemlineata, assembly GCA_015342065.1. Classification (NCBI taxonomy): domain Eukaryota; kingdom Metazoa; phylum Arthropoda; class Insecta; order Coleoptera; family Chrysomelidae; genus Leptinotarsa; species Leptinotarsa undecemlineata. The sequence continues at coordinate 16,753 of WOGP01000200.1, forward strand.
ATGCATGATATATTAGTAGTACAGTTCAAAAAATATACAGTACACAGAAAAGGTTAGTGAGCATTCTGTAGAAATAATCCATCTGCAATAGTATTTTACAATATTTTGTGAAACCGCACCTAATTCTGCACCTGAACTAACCGGTATACATGTTTTTCATTAAGGCTATAAGGATATTTTAATACCTATGAAAGAAACACATAACACATATTCCCCTTGTATTATAACGATTCAATTGGTCTCCGCATTTTCGATGTGGAATGACGATACTAGTAACACAATGTCAATGGAAGTCATTAGGAATTGAGTCTATCGGTATTTGATGAAAATTTTATATTTCATATTACAGTAAATATCCAGTAGTCTGAAATTATGAATGGAGTGACCCCTTACTTGTTTAAAATCATAACACTATCCATGATAATAATTACTCAATTTTCACAAGCATTTTTATTTCTTGACGCCTTTCGCTAACACCGCAGCTTCCTCCGTAGAAGATATCTTCCAGAAATAAAAATCCTTCCATAATACATAGTAGTACAATTCTATGATAGTAGGCACCAAATTCAAGGTTGTGATTCTGTATCTGTAGAGTAGGGAGAGTGAGTGTAGGCCCACATCACTTAGGTCACATCTGACCTAGGAGTTGACCTCGTAGGTCATCGTCCATTCTGTTCTTTCCAGAAGGTAGACAGGTCACTAGGAGACATCTCCTTTATATCGGCAGGTGTAGGTCAAGACTCGCCGAATACACACTCTCTTATTGACGATAACTCTGTACACTCGCATAGGACATGCTTGACAGTTTCATCTTCGTGTTCACACTTCCTGCATAGAGGTGCGTCCATTAGCCCCATATTATGGAGGTGTTTCCTTAGTTAACAGAGGCAAGTCAGAATTCCTACTATCAAGCGTAGATTTTTCTTGGTCATCGCCAGATATTACGTCAGCACCAGCTTCTCAGGGTTGTCCAGGGTGATACGGCAAGATTGCATTCTTTGATTCCATCCCATCTCTTTAGGGATTGAGCATGGGTGTGACGTTTGGCTAGTTCCGCAATTGTCGAAGTCATCAGGCCGTAGGTGCCACTGGGTTCTAAAATTCTTAGTCCAGCCTCTTCCTTGGACAAAGAGTCGGCAATACGATTATCGTTAGTCCAGTCGTGCCTTTTAAACCACATCAGGGTAATGTTATTATCTACCGAGGCTTTGGCTTGGTGGCACTAGAGTGCCACCAAGATCTATATATTTTATAATAATTTTTCCTCATCTGTTTAGTATAATTTCAGTAAGTCATTTCTGCGAATATAGTGCCTACTATTTTGGAATTGTAGTGTAGTAGTCTTATTGCTACAATGTTTTTAACTTCTAGTACCCGTAGTAGGTAAAGTCCTAATAGAGCTATTATGTAAAGTCTATCGTCTAATGACAAAAGAATGTATGAACGGAATTTGATTCGTAATAGATTAACTTATCGAGAGTTGTATTACTGAAAAAAAAAAGTAGAACCAAGTGAAGGATTACATAGTTTTTGATTGGAATAGAGTATGATAGTGAGATTGCAAATTATAAGCTGGTTGTTCTCGACACTAACAACAAATCACGAAGAAAGAACAAAGTTAATAATGAAATTCTCCTAACAGTGCTATCATATAGATTTCAAATTATTACAAAATTGATCCAATGGAAAATTGTAAGAATATTCTCTGATCGACCAAATTTTTTACAACCTCAATGCGGCAACATTACCAACAAATGAAAAACGAGGCAATAAACGGAGTACTGGGACGGGTGTAGGAAGCACAAAAGCGAACAATTGCGAGAAGGAATTGCAAGAGATCCGAAACCAGCAGCTGACCGTGGGACAGGCGCCCGTGAAAAAGTCGCACGGTCTTTGCGCATGCGTGCTTTCGATCGCCAAATATCTATCTGGTCGGATACGGGGGGTCATACAAATACCCTGACGGCGGTGTTGACAACTCGTAGAAAAAAGTGAAAATGGCGTAATTTTTTCATGGAAGATTAATTTCTTTCTAACTACATTTTTATATATTTATAAATTATTAAGTTTATCGGAAAGGTTAGAAAGGTGAAATTTGTATATTTGAATGATAACTTTTCAATTTTATCCTGAAGGAAGTAGTGGATAAACAATCAACTGGATAACGTAACTATAGCGATTTTTCATAGCAAGTAGTGACTACTAGGTGATCTGAGGTGAACTGAGAATATCTGTCAAATTCTTATAAAAATTAATACAATTGTCGTTTTAAGTATTTAATATAGATAAACTTTTTCTTTTACACTAACTAATTTCGACGAATCTTTTAGAAGTTATCACGATAAGATTAACTTGACGCAATGCAGTAAGCCATTACACGTCGTGTCTACTCTAAGACGATGTGCGGAGGTAGAGGAGCGGTCTAAGCAGTAAAGCGCCATCACTGGAGGTGGAGAACAATCGATAGTTGCCGCCATCGATAGTTAGCGATAGTCAGATTAAGGACTATCGATAATTATTGATAGTTTTCGATAGTTTTTACATAATAAAAAGAATAAACTGTATTATGGGTTTTATTAGATTTTTTTTTTAAACGAATGGTATTAAGTAAAAATCCACTGTTTTTTTTTCAATAATACCAGCATATTGACGTTTTTTGCTTCAATTCTTGAATCCCTGTCTGCAATTATATATCCTGAACAACTAAAAATTCGTTCTGATTTCTGATGCAGCAGGTATACACAAATAATTTTTTCCAAGTCCAGGCAGGGGTGTCACTTCCCGAGTGAAATCTGTATTTGAAATTCATACTGAGCATGGTAAACAGTAAAAACAAACAGAACTCTGTAATTGAATCTTGTAAACTATATTGCTATCGCTAGATGTCACTCGCGAGTAGCCGTTTGATTGAATTTTTAACATATGAGGGTAATACTCAGAGTCACAGTAATAACAAGTAGTTTTCTAGATAGCGCTAGAAAACTATCGATTGTTTTCGATAGTCCCGACTATCGATTGTTTTCGATAGTCCCGACTATCGATAGTGCTATCGATAGTTCTCCACCACTAGCCATCATCAAGAACGCGACCCAAACGCTGTCAGACGCGTTAGGGCAGACGTCGTTGCCGGTTGTGTTGGTTTTGCGAACTTCTTTATAGGTAACAATTCGATTCTCGAAGCTATTCATTACTTAGTGCAGTTGGCATATTTTTTTAGTTTCTGTTTTTTCAAGGTACAAATAAAATTACTAGCAGTTGCCCGCTCGAATATCAACGTACACCCGAAGCTACTGAACCTAGAATCTCCAAATATGCAGCGTGTATAGCGTGAATAAGCATCGAGGGATTCAGAAATTTGCACCCCGAAGGGGGAAAAACAGGGGTTCAAAGATTGTATTGAATTTCGTCAGTTTTGAAGTTAGAAACTTGAAGTTTTGGGTTAATAAAAAATATTGAAAATATTTGTTAAAAATGGTCTGTCACGAAACTTAATGTGACAAACCAAATTCTACGCGGGCGAAGCCGCGGGCAATAACTCGCACATTCTATAGGTAACATAGATTGAATTTCGTCAGTTTTGAAGTTAGAAACTTGAAGTTTTGGGTTAATAAAAAATATTGTAAATATTTGTTAAAAATGGTCTGTCACGAAACTTAATGTGGCAAACCAAATTCTACGCGGCCGAAGCCGCGTGCAATAACTAGCACATTCGATAGGTCACATAGATAATGTATCAGGTGAGAGTATCAAGGTAGGAAGAATTGGAAAACATATTCTGGAACTTGTAGACTGAATAATTGATTTTTTTAAGAGTTAACAATCGTTCAACAATCCACCAAATTATTATGGAAACCATCTCATTTGGTACTTTACTTATCCAATTCTAGTTTGAACTTGTATTTGAAAGGAACTTCTGCCTGATTTAAATATCTATATATATTTTCAAGTGCTGTTCAACATGCTTGCATTTTTTGAATGTTGAGCAGGTCAATATTTTTGTTAAAACTAGTAAACTCTCAACTTGCAGAACTTATATAAACATCAAGTAGCCAGATATGTAATGTTGAATATTGTTCAATGGACTCCATTAATTTTCGAACGTAGAAACAGATTTTCCCCACATGAGGGTAATATTTGTTTCTACATTAGTTATTCAGGGTAACAGGAATTATCCGTTAGAAACATGTATCAGATTTTTCACTTTTTGTCCACCCTGTATAATAAACTTGGTTGTAACACTTGAATCTACAACTATGATATGAAACAATAATTGCCCATCATATCTTGTATTATTTATTGAAGATTCTTTACTAAATCCCACTTATAAGAACCTAATGAAATACCATCATCTGTAACGACACTCGTTGCTACAACATACGTTTTACATTCTCCAGAGTTTATTAATAAATGAGACGCAAAGACGTAAGTCCTGAATCAGCTCGAACGAGTCTTACTTATCTTTCTGTTGATTTTGCATTCTTCAGGTGACTGCATTCTTCACAGGCCATTTCTTCGGAGCATTGCACTTGCCCGTATACATTTTTCAAACGGAAAGTCTACGATGGGTCAGGAGGAATACTCCAACAGGGGTTAGTAATGAAATAAATCGTCGAATAATTTTATTCATTTTTATTGTTTGAACTCTTGTTTCAAACTATTTCAACTTAATATGGCTTTTATTAATCTCAAATACAATATTTTCGTAATCACTCGGGTATTGTAGTTCATATGGAAACGATTAATTACGTTGATTGCATCTACATATATGTAATTCTATTAAGCATCAGCCGAAAAGGTTCATTAGGTGACAGATACGACCTGGAGTTTTATCCCAACACCAAACCGTTATTTTTAACACTTCGACACGTGTTTCGATCACCAAGTGATCATCTTCAGTCACTATATATTTAATCTTCCTCTTGAAGATGATCACTTGGTGATCAAAACACGTATCGAGGTGTTAAAAATAACGGTTTGGTGTTGGGAGAAAACTCCAGTAACATCCATCACTACCCCAAAGGTTCTAAACAACGCATTACAAGATACAATTTGGTTACATATATGAAGCAGCTAGCTAAGTATATGTTGAACATCTGTAATAGACTTCAACGTTTGTATTTAGTTCACATGTTACTATTATTATTTTTCTTTGTGATGACTCCTCTTTATGCTCTATTGTTTCTGTGTATCCAGATATGTGCTGGTGCTAAATTGAATATCGTTGTTCTTTTGTTGGAGTTCAGTGAGTTTGTATCTTAATAACAGGGCTGAATGACTGCTGTGATAAAGAAAGGAAAGGAAAATGCTTTCATAATGCTGAATTTGAATATTGAAAAATTTTGGAAAGTTTTGATATAACATAGCGCTAACATAGATGTTAGTGACTGTGGAATTGTCAATCTAAAGTTGAGTGCCATTCGTTTCGAATGGTACACCAAGTATTCTAACTCTAACAGGAAGCATCAGTGATTTCATATTCATGAAAATCTTTCATTCATGTGGAAGTGCTTGAATCAATTGTTATCGAATATACAAGGCCAAAATTGTGTTTGGAGATATGTATTGCAATACAATAATTGTCGATTTGTACCTTGAGATTCATTTCAAAACAAATGCTGCTCCCAAACACCAGAATTGTACCAGTTAGGAATTAGTCTACCAGTTAGGAATTAGTCTACTTCATCTCCAGAAGAAGTCAAATTGGTTGGGAAAACGCACTTGGAGAAGCAGTTCTGGTTTTGGAAAGCACTTGTTGTTTTGGATCTATCCGACAGAGGTTTCAGTTCTACTTGTCAATGAGATTCAATATTACATGATACTAGAGCTGAAAAGAGTTGTAACCACGATCTAATTCCAAACAGACTCTTTCGATGTGCCATATCACTATCAGTAATACTGGCAGTTTTTTAACTTTTCTGTACTCAACCAAGCCAAACACGAGTAAGAAGTGACGATGATGTTTCAGCTTACGAACACTTCATCTATCAACGGGAAAGTCAAACGTAAATGAAAGATAAACACAAGAGCTTTGATGATGAATTCATTATCGATTCCATAGAAGGTGTGTTCGTAAGAGGAGTCTTCATCGCCACTTATCTCTCCATTGGATTACTTTTGTTGAGAACAGAAGAGATCGGATGTTGTATGAATGATAGTGGTTGGTATCAATGTTGAGATTCATGATAAATCTTTAAGACTTTGATATCACGTAACATCTAGTTGTCTGTTAGCGGTGAAAGCAGCAGCGGAGAGTGAGATTGACAGAAAAAAAATCCATTTGACAGTCAATGTCAAAGATCGACTATGCAATAGACCCATTTTTTTTTTGAAGAGAGCAAAATTAAATATATTGAAACTTGCCAAGGGTTCTTGTACCCATTTGCAAATCTGAAGAATATTTCTGGAATCAGGAAATGGATATCTGCCAAACTATTTCGCATTCCATTTGTGCTACACACAATTATAATTGAAAAATTATATTTGTCAAATTCAACCAGTGGTAAAGTAAAACTTGATAACTCCTCGATTCTCGAAAATGATGTATAATTTGTATAAACTACCAAGCAAATTTTTGGTTATTTATAGTTATCAGAAGGTTTATGTGCATGCGTTTTTGAGTAGTTGTACTGTAATAGTAATCAGATTCCACTTTTGATATTGAAAGATCTCATATAACGGTGTTTGTGGTCTTACTTCTACTAAACAGCGTTACTGATATTCATAAATTTTTTTGAGTATAATTGTTAAGGTATGAGAACAGATCGTAAATTACAGCCGTTAGGTGATTAGGGCCTCCCTACCCAGAATATTTTTTGTTTTGACGAATATTTTGTTAAACTTTATTTATTAGCATCAAATTTTATACCATATAGAAATAGTTCATATGACAAAACAAACGTTTGCCGGGTCTGCCAGTGAACCAAAATATCTGAAATGTAAGGAATGGCATTGTGATAATGTGACAAATTTAGATTCATGACTATTTGGGGTCTTATTCAATTATTTTTTTTAATACACTGACCCGTGCCTTTGTGAAAATGAATTAAACTGTTCATGATAATGTGAAATTTTGTAAAGTAAAACCAATTTTTATTAATTTCAATTCAATTCAGTTTATTGTCCCAAGAAACAATGAATGCTTATAATTATGTACTATAACTAACTACAAAGTGTAATAAAATAACTGAAATGACATACTTTACAATAAACACATATTATATCTAGAAATAAAATACCAATGAAATGTAGTCAAATAATGAAATTGGTTGAAATGAAATGCAAACTATGAAATTTCACTAATTAGATTGCTTTCAATTGATATTTGAATATTGTAATGGAATAATACTTCTTTACTTTTTCTGGAATTGAATTAAATATAATGATCCCATCATGATATATCGACTTTTTTCCAAAATTTGTTTGTATCTTAATTTGTAACAAAAATTTGGTTTGTCTTATGGCATGATTGTGAATATGTCCAATTGGAATAAAATTTAAGTTTTATTTCTTTGTATTATTTTTTTCAGAATGAATGAAGCAGCTAATTTTGAGTTTATATAGAGTGAATTCAAGTCCAATCAAAGGCTTGGCTTATATAAGTTCAATGTTGGTTCCAAATATGGTAATTGATAAAAGCCTCTTATTATTTTGTTTTGTAAGGTTTTCAGAGGTTTTATTATAGATTTACCTGCTGTTTCCCAAATAGGAATGAGATAGTGCCAATGTGAATAAATGATAAAATTATCAAAACGAAAAATATTGCCTAGAATCTATGGAACTGATATTTCATTTTAGGAGAGGTTAATATTCAGGTAAAAACCTTTTAGCTCTCCAATTATCTATATGTATTTGAAAAAATCAATGAAAACTCTTCGCAGAAAAGTTAAGTTCATTCATAGAAGTTTTTTCGGATATAAACTGAAATAAAATAATCCATTTCCGTGTAATTCGATGCCCATATATTTGAAAGTAGTTGTTTCGGATTGACTATGTTCCAGTTTGATCTGAAAAATCTTCTAGGCATTATTTGTACATCTATGTAAAAAGTGTTTATTTGTTGAAAATAAATATTTTGGCTTTCTATTTATTCATCTTTATAGAAAAAATAGTTGGAGTCTTCCAAAGAAAGGAAGTAGCAATCCTGTGAATTATTCAATTCCATAACGAATGTTTGGAATACAAACGGAATAGATAACAATGTTTTTCGTTCAATTCAGCGTTCATATAAGTATTTGTTTCACAATATTTTTCTTTCGTCTAATTCAGTCAGTAATTCATAAAGTAGCTGTTTCGAGAGGAAAGTCAACATCCTTCTTTCCCAAAAATTAAGTTTTCTTAAAAATATACTCCTTTCAATTTAAAAAACATGTTCATTCGTGTATTGCGTCCTTCATTTTTTCGCAGGTTTTTCATTCTCCATAATGATAGTGAAGTGGAAAGCCAAAAGTGTCTCCAAATCAACTCCAATTAACTTGAGAATAGAATGGGAAAACCAGAGAAATATTTTTATCTCAGGATAGATAATGTTATTTCTCAAGAAATGAATCTATCTCTATGCCTACTGATCATCTATCAGAATAGTTTCGAAATCTACGGAGTTTATATGTCGTTGAGAAAGCAACCCTCGCACATATTTTGCCGCAGTTCTGCATCATCTTATCGGCGATCGGTCGTTGTTTTATTCTTGCATCACTGTTACGGTGCGTAAAGGTGTGCGGTAACATCACAGGCTGCTTCGATGCCAACGAACGGGTCTGGGGCGCGGAGAGCAACCACCTACTGATGCTCCGCATTCCTGCCCTACACTGGAGAAATAAACACGCGGACGGCTCGTTCTGCATTCTGTACATCGCTGTTTCTGCTGCCAGAATCGGCTCTAGAGCTTTTGGCGCCAAGGGCAAAACATAAATTTTACATCTCCGCGAAATTTTTCAGAATGTCCAATGTTCTGATAACAGAAACCCAAGAAAAATACAAAAACTTCAAAACTTCTCTCAACGTCTCGAACAATTTAAATAGCTATATAATTTCGAACTTGCCATTTTGGAAAAGCTGGGTTAGATTTGTATCAAAATATAGAGATCCTGAGAATTTTAATTTTTTTTGGAATCAATAGAAACAAGAAAGAGTAGAAAGATTGAAAAAATGAACATGTTGAAACAAAATTTACAAAAATAAGAAGAATAGTCTTCCTGGCTAAAGAGAAAAGTGAGTACACACAAAAATGTCTTTTCTCATTTAAAATATATGACGTAGATAAGCAAGGCAGTGAAAAATCGGAAAATTTCAGTAAAACTGAAATGGAATTCTCAATTTAAAATAAGACATTAACAAAAAGTGGACTGCTCCAACTAACGCGAGATGTTTGGCAACTCTAACAATATATTAAAATTGTAATTTTGCTTATTTGTGATTGGCTGTTGATCACAATATTAATTTTGGGACTATAAGAAACTGCCATCTTTCATAAAACAAGAATCTTTTAGAATTTTATATGCCAAAGAAATCAAGAAAAAGTCAATTGTAACAAGAGAAATATCAACAATTTTCAGACAAGGCTTTGATAACTGTCTACTTTTTTATATATTCATCAACTCCCTTGATTGTAATTGTAATTACTTCAAAGATACACCTAATTACTAAAATGCTGAAGTCATGAAAAAAGTATAGTGTACAACTTGTTTGAAGCATTTTCCACACTCCTGCAGCTCCACCACCAAATTATTACAATCCTGTAAGAAGTGCTCTATTCGCACTCTGTTTCGCCCTATCAATAGCTGAAACATTATTTCGCTCCGGGTGAAATCTAATAAGTAACGCAGTGTTTCAAGTTTATCTTCCTCTGGTACATTTTTCTCAATAATTGTTGGAAATAGATGAGATAGGCATATACCAAATATCATATCATGATATCTTTCATTCAACTGTTTCATTTGCTGTACTGTTTTCATATTTTACATTGTGTCGAGTTGCTATGAGTGACAGCTGTTTCAAATCCATAACGAAAGTTTGTTGTGCAAACTGAAAGAGAAAGTGCTTTTCGTGCAATTCATCGTTCATATAAAAGTAGTTATTTTGAAAGAATTTTTCCTTTCGTGTTACTCCGAATTAATGTGAAATTAGTTGTTTTGAAAGGGTTTTTTTCCTGTTCTCCTCTGAAAAACTGCATTCTACATATCTTCATAAAGCGTTTTTATTGTAGTTTTTTCTATCTTCCTTTGTTCAGAAATTTCCCACACATTTTGTTTAATGATGGAGAAGAATATATTTCTTTCTCGATTCAATTTATTCATTCTTTTTCAATATTTCTTCAATGACAATCCGCGTCTGATTAATTTTACTGATTTTATCTGTGGTCAAGGTCAAAGTACTATAAATGTCCCGCTACACTTGTCTACTAATGCAGAAATTTTTTCAGTAACATTTTCAGACATCATTGAAAATTCCACAGTTTCATGAAAAGTGTTTTGAAGTTACTGTTGAAGTACTATAAAGTGATACTATAAATGTGATAAATTTTGGACCCAACATTGTTCACCTCCAAGGTTGCCCGTCCGCTAAAGCCGGCCCTGTCTGCTGCAGTCGTCTTTCATCTTTTAATTTCAGCAGTGGTGCTCCGATTCTGATCAGCTGCTTTTGTTCGGGTCGGTGCGTGACGGTGTCGTCGTCAGACGCGAGATTTTTGAATCGATTCATGTCTTTGATAAATCTGAATGAAAAATTCACGTTTCCGTATTCGGTTAATGATTTGGTTCTCAAGGGCCATTTTATCGAAAATTTGATCTCTAAATTCGAAATTTTGATGAAGATGTCATTCGGTTCAGAATGCAAACTTGAATTCTTTATAAAACTTTTGGAGGAGGCCCGTCAAAAATTACAAACGTGAACAATTGAGTGAAAAAAGGTGTATGGTTTTTTTCAATATCTTGAAAACCATTGGGAATATCGGAAATCTTAATTTCGAGGAAGGCTTAAAACGGGCAATAATGCTTTCGCGAGCTTTAACATATTTAGCGTTTAACTGAGACCAATAGTTATCTATTGGAATATGAGAGAAATCGAAAGCAACACATTTAGTAGTGTCAGTCTACTTCATCTCCTCCAACGCGGTTAGAAAAATGTTAAGAAGAAATGCATTTCTGGTGTTTGGAAACAGGTCTCGTTCGGGATTTACTCTACCTCAAGGATTCCAATTATACCTTCCATCAATGATTTATAGATGAATATTATTATTAATTTTCTCATAAAGTGAATAATCCTGTGAAAATACTTGATAATATTCCTATTAATCGACTCCCAACATAGCAACTTGGTCGTTTAATTTCCATTAAAATTATGGTTTCATATGGAGTTCATTAAAAGCTGAAGAGATTGCCAGGCATGGATAATAAACTCAATATATGGGCTCTGAACTAGCGCTGGGATATCGAAAGCGCATATAGATCAACTGAGAAATGAAGCTACATCAAACATAATCTGAATAAAATAGAGCGACCAACGAGAATAACCAAGATCTTGGCCGAAGAAAAAAGACAAAGGGACAGTAGGGATGAACTACGATTTCTTACAGGTCACTGTCATTTGAATCATGCAGAGATTGGGACTGTCGGAAGACATTGTGTGTCGCCTCTGTTTAGAAAATTATGAAACAGCAGAGCACACACTTTATGCCTGCCCCTCTGAGAACTGTATCAGGTTTTTAGAGTTCGGCAGAGCAGGGTTTATTTGGTCGAGTGTGAATAGGTGTGAGCCACAATAAACCCTTGCGGGTTGCGGTGGAGGGTCGAACAGATCCACTCACTTTGGACCTAGCCTAACCTATATATCAAAACTAGCAATTGAAATAAAGGGCAAAGTTCATCGTTAGTAACGCAATACATCATGGAAAATGTTCAATGCCCTAAATAGACCATCTTATATCAATGTATTCTTAGATCTTAATAACTATAGAGTGATTCAGGTGGAAGGTTCATATGTATATAGCGTGACTCACGGTCGATGGTAGGTTAGACGTTTCTGGAAAACGCAAAGCATGATTTTTCTGAAAATTTCTCTTCTCACATTTCCTTACCTGCTCTATCGATCTGAAATATTTTCAGCATTGCGGCGTTACCACTTCCATAAAAAAATCCTAGCAATTTTATTTTTTTA
>WOGP01000201.1:0-28860 GCA_015342065.1 Leptinotarsa undecemlineata
GGCAGGTGTAGGCCAAGACTCGCCGATTATACACTCTCTTTGGCAACCTTGAGGTATCTCACGGCGGCCTCTGCGAAGTGGAGGTGCTCAAGTGAGGGCGCTTTCCTGCAGGGGCAGGAAGTGCCCTTTCTGTTGGAGGTGGAGTGGGGGAGGATGAGGGTGCACTTATAGTTGCTGCCCCTCCTGCCTCTTTCGCTCTCTTTCTCCTTTTGGCCTCCGCGCCACAAATGCGCCGCCTTTGTATCACATCACGAGGTGATCTGCTATGTCCAGCCTCACTCCGAGCGGAACATTGAGGTGAGCACTTCTGTCCAACCTCGGTATTGGTTTTTATTGGGTCTGTTTTGTTTCTTTCATATATGTGTGGTCCCACGAGTAGCAAGGGAAGAGTTGGTTATTTCTGGCAAAGCCCCGCATTACCATAGGAAGGCTGATTACAATGAGGTTTCGCCTGGTTCCCCAAAAGAATCGTTCATAACCGCATATCACCCTGCGGACATTCAGCTGTCGGCACGATTCCTTACACCTTAGCTTGGATAGGCTGATCCACGGTGGCATGTTTCGCAGAGGCTTTTCAGGAGTTTCAGTTCCCCTCACCCTACTTATTTTTGCCACTGAGCAGGACTCCGGCGATATCGTCCGTAAGGCCACATATTGGCTTCCCGGACAGGGCCCCCAATCCCCTGGCCGTTTCCCTATCCTCCACTTGGGGACGCGCCCGATAGGTATCCCAACCCACGGGTAATATATTGGTTAATGTTACATATTTCCAGCATGCGGAGCATTCACTTATTAGGAACCTGTCGCCTTCTATAAAATAAATGAGTATTTTATTTTAAGATCCATGGCCAATAAATAACGTGCCCATTGGACAGAAGAACAACTAGTAGATGCAATGAATGTTGTGAGGAATGATATGCCTCCATATGGAGTCGCGATTGTGTACAAAATTCCCAGACGTACCTAACGCAACCATTTGGAAAGTGGAAGCATTAAAACGAAGCTTGGACATCATCCGATTTTATCTGATGTATAAGAAAGAAAATTACTCAGAAGGATAGGACGATTGTGCGATGTAGCTCAAAAAATTATTCACGAAGTGGGAGATGATTACTTTAAGGAACGCAGAACTACTTTGATTGAAAAAATGTTCAAGACAAGCCGAGCCAGAAATATAAGATGGAAAAAAGAGTGCCAGTTGACACTTCGTCATCAATAAACTGTGATGTACACCTATTTACTAATGATTTAGGACAATGTATTCCTTCGCTTATCGTGTTCAAAGGTGTACGAATCAAGCCTGATTGGTATATTACCCTACCAAGTCCAACATTTTAATATGAAATAGGGGCAGTATGACAACAGATGCTTTCATAAAATGGTTTGAGCACTTTTCTAAATTCAACATTCCAGGGCCATTTTTATTAATCTTCGATGGAGCTTCCTCTCACTTAGACATTCATTTTGTTGAAACTACAGAACAATGTGAAATCTGTTCGTTTTGCTTACCAAGCAATACTACCCTTGAACTGCATCCGCTAGACACATCTGTCTTCAGAAGCTTCGAATCGTTTTGGGACGAACAGGTTTTAAATTTTTGGGTAAACAATCCGAATGGACAAGCCGTTACAAGGGCTAGATTTGGGGACATTTTAACACTAGGTTTGTTGAAGTCAATGTTGGTGAAAATAGCCAATGATAACTGAACCAGTTGATGTTCCTAGTGGTATCAGTAAAGTAAAAAAGTCTGAGTTATTAGAGAGCGACAGCGACTCATCTGGAGCATGCACGAGTGATTCGTCAAGTGATGAAATCGACGAGTAATTTGGTGATCTGGAAACTTTGACCGACGGTGATAGAGCGAAAGATGAAAAACAAGAAAGTGATTTACAAAGCAACAAAGAACAAAATTTTCTGATTGATTCGGCCGTTATTTGATGAAGATCCATAGTATTTGTATCTGTAGAGGAGGGAGGGTGAGTGTAAGCCCACGCACTTAGATCACATGTGACCCATTGTACATCCTCCCGAAGAGTTGTCCTCCTAGGTGTTCGTCCATTCTATCCTTTCCAGGAAGGTGAACAGGTCGCTGGGAGACATCTCCTTTATATCGGCAGGTGTAGGCCAAAATTTGCCGAACACACACTCTCTTATTGACGATAACTCCGAGCATTCGTACAGAGCGTGCCTGACAGTCTCATCTTCCTGTTCACACACCCTGCATAGAGGTGTGTCCACTATCCCCATGTTATGGAGCTGTTTCCTTAGTTGACAGTGGCCAGTCAGAAATCCTACTGTAAGTCATAGATTTTTCCTGGTCATCGCCAGATATTTCGGCGCCAGCTCTTTAAGCACTGAGCATGGGTGTGACTAATTCCGCAATTGTCGTGGTGTGGCACCAGGCCGTGGGTGCCACTGGGTCCTAAAATTCTTAGTCCAGCCGCCTCCTTGGCTGAAGAGTCCGCAAATCGATTACCTTTACTCCTGTCGTGCCCTTTAACTCACCTCAGGATAATGTTATTATCTACCGAGGCTTTGGCTAAATCTTGGTGACACTCTAGTACTATCCCCGAGGTTATACGTTGTCTATTCAAGGCTAATAGGGCTTGTCTGCTGTCAGTGCAGATTGTTGTTTTTACCAGAAATTCCTTTCTTGGTTAATTATTTTGTGGCGATTGAGATACCAGCCAGCTTTGTTTGGGCCACGCTGGTATTTCTTCCCATTCCCCACTTTATTCTTAGGCTTAGTGATCTGGAGTATAGTCCACACCCTGAGCCTTCTTTGGTTTTTGAGCCGTCTGTATAAATCCATATTGCATTTGTATCATCTGACTCCATGTTCTGCTTAGCTTGTATTTTGTAGGGTTTATTAAACACAAACCTAGGTTCAATTGCATCCTGCAGCTGCAGCAGAGGTTGCGCAGTAAGCCCTTCCCGACACAGGCCCAGCCTCAAATGACCCATTCCTACTTTGAGGTTTACACCAGCCGTGCGCAATCGTACCATGTCCATTAACGCAACCTGCTTAACGTACAGATCAAGAGGGTCAGACCCGTGGTTAATTCCATTGCCGCGGTTAGTATTGTTCTCATGGCTCCTGAGATGTGTAATCAAGCCATTCGCTGTATTTGGTATAATTTTTGGATGGCCGTTGCTTGTAGAACTTTCGGTCCCCATGCAATGGCTCCATACGTTAACATAGGTCTTATTATTGCAGTGTAGATCCAGGTGACCACACGGGGTGAAAGACCCCATGCGCGTCCCACTATCCTCCGACATTGCTCATGAGCCACGTATGCTCTTTTTGCTCCAGCTTTTGCTGGAACTCTTATGAGTTCCATTAGCTTCTTGTCGAGGATAATACCAAGGTATTTCACCTCTTCAGAGAAGTTTAGTTTGCTTTTGAAGATAGATTTCGGGAAGTTTTAAGCCCATTAAACTTCTTTTCCTGGTGAAAAGGACAATCTCAGTCTTTTTGGGATTGATCGACAGTGAGTGTTCCTTACACCATGTTTCAATTAATTTGAGCCCATCCTGCGCTCTATCGCACAATGTGTTTACAAATTTACCGGTCTGCAGGATAACTATGTCATCTGCGTATGCAATTGTGTAGCATCCATTTTTGTTAAGATGGTTAATTAGGGTATCCAGAACTTTTTGTTAAGGTGGTTAATTAGGGTATCCAGAACTATGTTCCAGAGAAGGGGTGACAAGACCCCTTCCTGTGGACATCTCCTCATCACCAGTCCTTTCACTGTGATGTCTTCTACATTAATACTTATTGCTCTACCAGAGAGCATCTGGAGTATCCATTCTCCTACTAACAGCTCTGGACTGTAGTTGCTGGGTAATTCTTGGAAACGTTTTTTTATCCAACGCTCCTTCAATATCTATGAATATACCCAGGGTGGATTCTTTGTTTTCCAATGATCTCTCGATTCTGCCAACCACATGGTGAAGGGCCGAATCAGTAGACCTTCCCGAAGTATATGCATGCTGATTTAGATGAAGTGGGTTGTGAACTAGTACTTCATCTCTTATGTACCGCTCACATTGCCTCTTCATGGTTTTTAAGAAAAACGATGTGATAATAATTGGTCCGAATGCTTTTGGTAGGGTGTAGTCCATCCTACCTGATTTGGGTATAAATACTACTCTTACTTCTCTCCGCTTACTGGGAATATGCCTCAGAGCTAGAGAGGCTCTGAATATTCCAATCAGGTGCAGCATAAAAGTGTCCAGTCCCCACTGAAGTCACAGATGGATCAAAAACACCATCAGGTTCTGGTGCAGGTGTTTTCAGTCACAAACCCAAGACAGAGATATCAACCTGCCTAGGGACCTATGCGACTGTATTTCAAGAGGTAATATATGCAATTGAATTGTATGCTGAGAAATTGGTCGAATCCGACGTCATACACAAGTCAATAGAAATATTCTCGACGTCAAGCGGCGTTGATAGCTCTTGGCTCCAACCGAGCAACGTCTAATTTGGTAGCAAATTGACAAAACAACTGCTGACTCCCTTGCAAAGGAGGGTGCTGCAAGCAGCCTTATTGGACCAGAACCTATCATTGGCATCGCTTTGGGCTTTGCCTAACAAAGATTTAACACCTGGATGACAAGAAGATATATGGACTTCTGGCAGAATCTTCCAAGATTAACTCACTGCAAGGCGTTTATTCAACCTTCGAAGCTTGTTGAACTAGAGTAGGGATGAACTACGATGTTTAACAGAACTTTTCACAGGTCACTCTCGTCTGAATTATCATATGCAGAGACTCGAACTGTCGGAATACATGTGTGTCGACTCTGCTTGGAAAATTATGAAAGAGCAGAGCATATACTTTGTGTCTGTCCCACTGCGGACCGAATCAAGTTATTACAGTTTGGCAAAGCTGCACTCTTACCATGTGACCTGAAAGATTACTCATCATTCTAACCCATCGGCTTCGTTGAAAAGGTGGGTTTATTTGGTCGAGTATGAATAGGTGTGAGCCACAATAAATCCTTTCGATAAACACTTTCGACCTGAGAAGAGATGACATAGCTTTTATTTACTCAGACTTTTCCTTTAAGAGCAGTAGAATCCACAAACAACATCAGTGGTTCAACTTATCCGATTATTTCGATATTCTTGATATTTTTTTGTATCGTTTTAAATTTTCAACATCACCTTTCCCTGTTTTCTTTCTTCCCATAAATCACAAATATTTTTGACAATTCCAAACCTCTAACCTTCAAGCTATCTATTAAATCTGTGTTACAGTAGACAATACACCAACATGGCAATATCATTCAATATTATTATAGCTCCACATTCGAAAACAACTCACCCCCCTTTCCCTTTGCAGTCTCCACTCCGCTCAACCTCTAACCGCCCTAGCTCCCATGCCGGGTTGCAGCATGAAGATCTTCTCGGGGGATCCCACCCAGAAGGAAGTCGCAGAAAACGTCAAGATCGGAGACCCCTTGACCTTGGTGGTGACGCTGGACCAGCAAGAAACGTACGGAATCCGAGTCACCGATTGCTTGGTCCGCGATGGGCTCGGCTGGAGCGAACAGAAACTTATCACGGACCAAGGCTGTCCTACGGACTCGGAAATTATGGGGATGTTCCGGTATTCGGAAGACAAGACTAAGGCTTCTGTACACTTCCAGGCGCATAAGTTTCCTTACACGGCTTCGGTGTACTACCAGTGCAACGTCAAGTTGTGTCTGAAGGCTGATAACGGATGCGAAATGATGGTAAGTAAGGTTACAATTGACAGTTACAGGATACACAAGTAATAAAAAACTGTTTAATATAGTTCATTCTGTGATTTTCACTATAAAGGGTTTTACAAAACCCGCGACACGTGCTTTGCACGTGTGCAATAGCTTCCTCAAGCATAATAATTCTTACCTGGAAATAAACAGATTCAATAATGGCGAACTATTCAGTTCAGTTTGATTGTTCATAAAATATTAAGAGTTTTTGAATTTGTTTATTTCCATACTCTCCAACAGGTTGAGTTTCAAACCTTACTTCTGGAAATGGAGGGGTTGAACTCATGTCCCTCTGTGATTGAATGAGTGGCATATGTGGAATTTATTTTTCTATTCTGGAAACTATTTGTGTGTTCCTTTATGCGGGTTTTGAACGTTCTTCCAGTCTGACCTTTACAGTGTGGTCCACTAAGTTTGCAACAAAAATGGGAAACGGTTTTATTATCGATTTCTCAGAAAATTTTATTCTTGACAAAAGTTGGTGCATGTTTCAAAACTCTACCAAGTGTTCCTGAAATGGCTTTATGACAAACACCATACAGGATAGGCCAAAAAATATAAAGTTCGTTCAAGAGTAAGGTACCCTTATTTCAGGAAATATAGAAATATGTTGAAGAGAAAATTTGCTTAAAATTAAAAGTTATATTCAGATGCGAAGTCATGGCCTGCTATTCATTTTTTTTTATTTTGGAAAATTTTGAATTACCCCCGTATGATACATATTTCTACTATTTTGATTCAATATTTATTTGAAGTAGCCAAAATTAAATCAGTTTCGAATATTTTTTATCAAATCAAAGTGTATTTGTAAAATTTACTTGGATTTGTATTTTTTAGGTCGCCGTTGACTTCATGTTTGTTGCAACGATATTTAACAGAACTCTAGAATAAAACAAATATTCTTTTTAACGAGGTAAATACTTTACTAACTGAATGTTCATATGAATAAACTGTCAATAAAAGTATAATTTTTTTTATTCTGACAATGCCTCAACTAGAACAGATATTAAAAAACAATCCAACATCTATCGCGGATAGCCATGAACGAAAAACACATACGCCCTAAAACAATACTGTAGTTTGAGTGTGGCTTCTTAAAACTTGCCTGTAAAACGTTTTCAAATTTGTCCTTAATTAAAAATGCCTCGCCCAGTATTATTAACGTTAACTGAAAAGGGAGAATTAGTTTTAATTTGTGGTGATGGTTATAAAACAATGCGCGAAGCTGCAAATATTTTCAATGAGCGGCATCTAGACAAACAAGTTTGCTATTCAAGTGTAAGTAGAATTTTAAAGAATTTCAAACAGACCGGCTCACTAGAATTTAAACATAATACGGAGCGTACGAAATCTGTAGGCACAGAATAAAACAAGCTTGACGTACTTCAAGCAGTAGAAGAAAATCCTAGAAGGTCCAGCCAAGAAATTAGTGATTATACCGGCATAAAAAAAACCTCTGTGAAGCGTATTCTCATGAAACATAAGTACTATGCTTACAAACCTAAATTCATTTGTAGATTTCAAGAAAGAGAGTATGATTTGAGAAATGATTTTTCCATGAGGATTCAGACTGAAATAGAAAAACAACGAGATTTTCATCGATGTATTCTATTTGGAGATGAATCTACTTTTACAACAAATGGGGTTCTATCATCACAAAATTGCAGATGGTGATCAGATGTCAACCCAAATTTTATTAATGACAAAAAAAATTAATACTATCAGAAAACAAACGTTTGGTGTGGTATATTGAATGATATCTTTTAGGTCCGTTTTTTTTTCGAGAGAATTTGAATGGTGACAAGTACTTGAACTTTTTGGAAACTGAAATAAAAGAGTTTTTGGATGATATGGTATTAGAAGAACGGAAAAAGTTATGGTTCCAACATGACGGATGTCCTGCCTATTCTACTAGAAATGTTTCTCAGTGGCTGAGTAGGACATTTCGCAATAAATGGTTAGGACGAAATACTGATCCTCGATGGCCTCCTCGTTCTCCAGACCTTACATCTCTAGATTATTTCTTATGGGGATACTTGAAACAAAAAGTCTACAGAGATCGCCCCTTTAATAATGTTGATGAGCTTGAACCTTCAATACGGGTTCATTGCAGAAATATTTTCGCTAATGTGTTGCGTACTATATTAAACGAATTTTATGAGCGAACAATTAGATATATCGAAATAGAAGGTGAACATACAGAGACGCTACGATAATTTTTATTGTTAGCACCTGTTACCTACTCTATTTTTCAGTACTATCGTTTATTGGTTCTTTTTTGTTCATGCCTATCCGCGATAGATTTTGACAGTTTATTCATTTGAACATTATATTTAGTAAAGCATTTGCCTCATCAAAAAGAGTGTTTATTTTATTATAGAGTTCTGTTAAATATCGTTGCAACAAACATGAAGTTGACGGTTAAAAAATACAAATCAAAGTAAATTTTACAAATACACTTCAATTTGATAAAAAATACTCCAAACTGATTTGATTGTAGCTACTTCAAATCAAATCAAATCAAAATAGTAAAAATATGTATCATACGGGGGTAATTCAAAACTTTCCAAATGAAAAAAAATTCGAATAGCAGGCCATGACTTCGTATCTGAACATTACTTTCAATTCTAAGCAACTTTTCTCTCCAACATATTTCTATATTTTTTGAAATAAGGGTACCTTACTCTTGAACGAACTTTGTATTTTTTGGCCTGTCCTGTATGGTGTTTGTCATAAAGCCATTTCAGGTCCACTCGGTATAGTTTTGGAACATGCACCAACTTTTGTCAAGAATAAAATTTTCTGAGAAATCGATAATAAAAAAGTTGTTCTTGGTTTTGAAAGCAGTATTTACATCTTTGTTGTACAGAAAATCTGAAATATTTGTAGAGAGTTGACTTAGGTAGTTTACGGTTCTATACTTACCGGTACGGTTCCTCTTCTAATTCCTTCAAACCTTCGCTGTATAGCTTTTTTGATAATAAATAATGTATTAGACTACTATCGTAATCATTGTTGACGGCCATTTGTTTTATTATATTCGGTTCTTTATTGAAATTCGCCTTTGACAAAGGAGCATTTATCAGTCTGTGGATCATACTGTTGAATGCTACTACTTTGTGCTGATACGGGTGGATGGAAGAATTATGAATGATATCTGTATGTGCTACACAGAGTCAGATGCTACAAATGCAATACGCATACAGACGGCTCAAAAATCAAAGAAGGTTCAGGATGTGGAGTGTATTCCAGATCACTAAGCCTAAGGATTAAGTGGGGAATGGGAAAAGTTTCCAGCGTGGTCCAAACAGAGCTGGCTGGTATCTTAATCGTCAAAAAACAAATAACCAGGAAAGGAATGTCTGGCGAAAACGTAACTATCTGCACTGACAGCAGACAAGCCCTATTAACCTTGAACAGACAACGTGTAACCTCAGGGTTAGTACTAGAGTGTCACCAAGGTTTAGCCAAAGCCTCCGTAGATAACAACATTATCCTGAGGTGGGTTAAAGGGCACGACAAGAGTAAAGGTAATCGCATTGCGGACTCTTTAGCCAAGGAAGCGGCTGGACTAAGAATTTCAGGACCCAGTGACACCTACGACCTGATGACTTCGACAATTTTGGAACTAGCCAAATGTTACACCCATGCTCATTCCTTTAAGAGATATGGAATCAAAGGATGCGATCGTGCCAGGATCATCCTGGGCGACCCTGGGAAGCCGGCGCCGAAGAACTATCTGGCGATGACAAGGAAAAATCTACGCTTAACAGTAGGATTTCTTACTGGCCACTGTCAACTAAGGAAACACCTCCATAATATGGGGCTAGTGGACACACCTCTATGAATGATGTGTGAACAGGAAGATGAGACTGTCAGGCACGTCCTGTGCGAGTACCCGGAGTTATCATCAATAAGAGAGTGTGTGTTCGGCGAGTCTTGACCTACACACGATATGAAGGAGATGTCTCCCAGTGACCTTTCCGCCTTCTTGGAAATGACCTAAGAGAACAACTCCTCGAGAGGAAGTACAATGAATCACGTGTGGCCTAAGTGCTGTGGGCTTACATCACCTTCCCTACTCTGTATGCAATAAATTGCATTTGGTTTGCAATAAATTGAAAACTCATGTTTGTTGTTAACTTTTGTTATTGTGAACTCCAAAAATTTATAGAGTGGTTCTTTTTCATTGACATGGTGAATGATGTAATAGAAAGGTGAAGAGAATTGATGAAATTAAAAAACTTAGTCAACTGTCTGTTCGTTCCTGAGAAACATACCAGGATATCATCCACATATCTGTACCAATACACGAAACTTGAAAATATCTGCCAGGATAGGACTAAGTGAGTTTCCCATTATGATATCTATGCAGGATGAATTTCACTGAATTCGGTAGAATACTCGGAAGCAGGTTCTTTACATCAAATGAAGTCAGGTTGGCATACAAATGTAATTACACAAGTGTTATCATTGTTTTCGCCTGAAGCCTAAAATGTAGAACCTCTTGCTGCTGACTTACCCGCTGAGGGAGTTAGAGAAGCTGATGCTCGTACATTTTTGCATACAGGGGTCCATTACTTCGGACCACTCAAAACTATGATGGGTAGGAAGTGAAATGCATCAGTTCATAAAGCTTATGTAAAGTTATTTTTTGTACGGGGGTGAAGACATCCTTTGAAATTTGTGAGATCTTTATCAATCTACCATTTTTGACAAGCTTACTTTATAGTAGGAAAATCATTTATTGAACAGTTGAATGAGTATATCAGCTCACAGTAGTAGGTCAAGGATCTGGTCATAAAACTTTATTCTTTCGAAGATGCTTCTAAATGGTGAGAATTAACATATTAAAATCTAACTGGGGCATTTCTAAAGAAATGCAACATCTCTAAATTTGAAGACCCTGGTGAAGGCTAATCCATCACTAACGGTACGTGGGATGGCGAAAAAACTGGGCGACAGCTCTCATGCGGTTTTTGATAGCTTAAAACACATTCTAAAGATTAAACAGTTCAAAAAGTGGATGCCCCACAGTTTGAACGATCGACATAAATTGTCACGTTTCGAAGTATGTTCCTCTCTGCTTTTGCTCAACCAAAACTATTTTTTTTATCAAATCGTCATGTGTGATGAAAGGTGGACAATGTTATTTGTGCATGAAATGGAGAATGTTATATTTCAAATAAACGACAAAATATCGCAGTGGTTTTTCTTTTTATTATAAACGTACCTCACTACTAATACATAACAATATCGTGTCATATGACATGGAACATAAAACCCTAACAGACAACAGGAGACGGTCATGACAGTGGATGGACACAGATGAGCAACCTGGGCACTTCCTGGAGGCGAAAACCAACCAAAAATGACCATGGTCACTATATGGTGATCAGAGGCTGACGTGAATCGCTATAACTTTCTGCAACCGGGCCAAACCATCAGAGCAGAGTCCTATTGTGAGTAAATTGGCGGTATGTAACAAAAATTGCGTGAGCAGCAGCCGCACTGTCAACAGAAGAGGTACCGTCTAAAAATTAAACGAATTGATCATTGAAGTTCTGCCTCGCCCACTATACTTACCAGAACTCTCGCCAACCGACTACCATCTTTTCAAGCACTTCGATAGCTTTCTCACCGGTAGAACTTTCGCCAATCAGAACCAGGCAAGAAACGGTCTTCACTGACTTCATCGAATCCCAAGCACATTTTCCTGCTGACAAAATTAATCGACTTATGTTACGTTGGCAAAAGTACACTGATTCAAATGGCGCCTATTTCGATTGTATTGAATGAGTATTTACTGAGATTTCACATATTAAAATAGACTCATGAAAAAAACAAAACTTTGAAACGGCCTCATAAAAGTGCCTATTCAGTCTCGAAGAATCTCTGCAAGTTCTTTCGTAACGAACACATTCTGCAATCCCAATAGAATTACCTAACTCATAGCGGTCAATTCATCACCCAATAAAAATAAATTCTGACCTTACGGCCTTTTAAAAGAATGTTCGTGGACGTCATTATCGTGCAATCATTTCTAGGTTATTTTTTTCAATGTATCACTACTATCCTATTAAATAAAATTTGTAACCGATTGGATTTGTTCGTGTTAGGAATTGTGTAATATTATTACTAGGCACTGAAGCGTAAACACTCTTTACATAAACGATACTTTCAAAACTTTATAGACGCTGTCTATCTTCGAAATTCTTATGGTATCGTAGCAAAGTATTTCAGTTTCAATTATATTTTCCCCGTAACATAATCTATAAAAAAGTAAGTGGTATTTTTAGTAGTTATAACGGGTTTTCAACAACTCAACAGGCTTAATGGAGAATGTTCCTCCTGACGAAAATCAAGTAGTTTTCATAAAAGAGCTCTAAAACAACACATTTTAAACTCATCATTTCAACCTTTTCCTTAAAAATTATTTAAATACTTAAAAAAGAGGAATGATATAATGCATTCAACATTTAAAGAAATTCGTTTCTATTTCTCCATTTGGCAACATCGGTTATAGCTAATAAAGGACAATGAATCTGTTACCTGAATGAGACAAAGATGACATATTTCAGAGGCGTGCTGTTCTGTTTACTTATGTTCCGAGGCATTCTGTGACATATGACGTTCTGTGCACCTAACCTATCTTCCTCTATATAAATAAATAACAAAACCACTGTTGTTTATGTGGCTTGTGGAGGTGGTATTGAACTATAATTTATATTTTGCCTTAATTGTTGATTTATAAAGTTCATTTTCCTTTTTTAAAGTATAATATCTAGGCACGTTTACATTATTTCAACTTGATATAGGCGCTGTTGCCAATATGTGAATTGGAAACAAATCCCTTCAAAAATTAAAACCAAACATTTGAAACATCAATTTGAATACTTAAAAAAGTGAATTTGAAAATTTCATGAATTAAACTCAACTTTATTTTGTTCAAACTTGCATTTGCTCTAATAACCCAAATTGAGGAACATTCCCCATTACTTGCTGATCAAACTTGCATTAATTTCCCTTGAACAGCTCAAGAGCTTTTCGCCTGTGAAACTGTGGAATGCAAAATTCATTCAGAATGCACATCACTCCAAATTATACATCAGTCTTGAGACCATATGAAACCAAAGAATACCAACTACTTTGGATCCTGGCGTGCTGTTCTGTTTACTTATGGCAATTTAGCAAAGCTCCGACCGAAACAAAGTACGTTTGAATCACTCCACATTTTTTGAATCCTACCTTTGCAAAGACAAACCTAGAATCGACATCCACAGTTCACAGTCAGTTCTACGTACGAATCCAAGTCTGTCCACAGTAATTAAAAACGAAAAAACTGGTAAAAATCTACTCATTTTGCGCAGCAGTCGCCTGTTCGAATTTCTGAAGCCTCCTTCTCCGTATCTCCTCCTCGGGACTGACTACTTCGCTCGTCTGTGGAATCTCCGCTTTCGAAGTGCTCGGTTTGTCCGAACTGCTATCTGCAGGGCTCTCAGTCGACGAACTAGCCGCAGCGCTCGTAGTGGGGGCTACCTTGGCCACCTTAGGGACGCTGGTCGAGTTGATGGACTGGAATATGTTTGGGGAAGGAGTAGTGGGCATCGCCGAGGTCATTGGTGGAGGCATTTGGGCTGAGTGGGCCACTGTGGTGCTGTACTGCTGCATCATCACTACTGCCGCATCTAGGAGCAACTAGAAATGGATATACACAAAAATCAGCATGAGGATGTTGAAGAAAGATATTCCCTGAAGTATTCAAGAGACTAAAGCCGTGACAAAATTTTACATATGTTGATTCAAGAAAGAAACGCAAAAACCAATTGAATTCATCACTTGTTTTTGCTTTGATAGGGCTAGCTTCTTGCTATCTTTACCATCTCTAGACTGTACTTTGGTTCTTTTTACTTGTTAGTGAAAGCCTAAACTCCTTGTAGTAAATTTCAACTTATGGGCCAATGAACAACGATACTTTGTGTTTCAAAAAGGAAAATTTTGCAACTCTCATGTACATATAAGAATGAACACGCCTAAGGAAGCTATTTTATGAATAAACACCTGTTGCCATTTTCAAAAATATTCAGTAAAAATCTTACAATAAAGTTTTACTTGATATTCCACTATAAAATAGTTCCCTCAAATGTGTTCATACATATAAAGGATGAACACGCCTGAGGAAGCTATTTTATAAAGAAATACGTGTTGCTGTTTTGTAAACTGTTCAGTGAGGATCTTCAATAGTGTTTTACTTGATACTTCACTATAAAATAGCTCCTTCAAGCGTGTTCATGCATATAAAGAATGAACACAATAACGTTTTACTTGATACTTCACTATAAAATAGCTTCCTCAGGCGTGTTCATACATATAAAGGATGAAAACATCTGAGGAAGTTATTTTATGAAAAAACACGTGTTGCTGTTTTGTAAACCGTTCAGTGAGAATCTCACAATAATGTTTTACTTGATACTTCACTATAAAATAGCTCCCTCAAATGTGTTCATACATATAAAGGATGAACGAGCCTGAGGAAGCTATTTTATAAAGAAATAAGGGTTGCTGTTTTGTAAACTCTTCAGTGAGGATCTTCAATAGTGTTTTACTTGCTACTTCACTATAAAATAGCTTCCTCAGGCCTGTTCATACATATAAATGATGAACACGCCTGAGAAAGTTATTTTATGAAAATCTCAGTGAGAATCTCACAATTAAGTATTACTTGTAACTTCACTATAAAATAGCTCCATCAGGGGTGTTCATATCTTAAAAAAATGAACAAGCCTGAAGAAGCTATTTTATAAAGAAACACGTGTTGCTGTTTTGTGAACCGTTCAAGTGAAAATCTCACAAAAACGTTTTACTTGTAACTTCACTATCAAATAGCTCCATCAGACGTGTTCATTTTTTTAATGAACACCCCTGAGGAATATATTTTATAAAAAAACACTGTTAAGTGCGGATCTCACAATAGTGTTTTACTTGGTACTTCACTAGAAAATAGCTCCCTTGGGCGTGTTCATACATATAAAAATGAACACGCCTGAGGAAGCTATTTTATAAAGAACACGCCTTGAGGAAGCTACTTTATAAAGAAACTCGTGTTGCGGTTTTGTAAACTGTTCAGTGAATAACTGTTACTTAAAATCAGTTTCATTGTTGTCTATCCCATTGCAAATAACCACGATCATTGCACACTCGTTCTTTAAAAAATATTTGACAGTATTTATGACGATGCCCTATTACAAAAACATCTAAAATATAGATTACGCAGTCCAGCTTTTACTCCCATCAAAATGTTGGGCACGGAGTTCCACAAGGGTCAGTGTTGGGACCATTATCCTTCAAAATTTATATGAATGACCCACAAACTTCAAAGGCACTTTCGTTATACTAATATATGCTCTTTCTACATGAATAATGAACATTTCAATGAAGCATGTAGAATATCAGAAGGAACTCTGTCAAAATGTGAAGAGCATTTTGATTCAAATGAAATACAAATTTTTGATTGAAAGCAAAACCAAAAATACCTCAAAAGTTGGGAGTATACACAAGCGCAATGTAAATTTTCCCTAAATTATTCATTTTGCTCTTACTCTCCTAGTCCCTCCATCATTTTCTAACTTTTGAACAAAGAAATAGTTTCTAGTCTCTAGTATACTCAATTTTTTGTCAATTAGCGACATCAATATGCATGAAATTTTTGGATTTTCCCCCCTTTTTTTCACATTTCTAAAAATCTATATCTCTCACCTGTATATTCCTCAAACACTGAATCCTAGCTTCAACGTTTTCCCTCTCGTTCCCCTCCATCCTCTGAAGCTCCTCGGGGGTCAGCGTAGCAAAATTTTGCGGCGGCATGGGAGGAGGTAAAAACGGCATGAACCTGAAGGGCGGAAACATGAACCGAGGAACGTTAGATTGAGGCTGCTGAGTGGTTGCGTTCGGATCTGCAGAGTTGGTCGGAGGCCTAGCCGGCTCGGGCACCGGGACGTTTTCGATGTTCTGCTGGTTGAACACCTGAAAGGGGTTCTGCCCCATGAAGAAGGGGTTCGCAAAGGCATTCTGTACGTTCTGCGGAACCTGTCGCTGCCTTTGGGGATTTGCCGTGTTGTTGTTGAGAGGATTCCTCAGAATGTTCAGCCGGCAAGTCGGACAGGTCTGCTGCCTCTGGAACCACGATCGGAGGCAAGCGGTGTGGAAAATGTGGTTGCAGGGCAACTTCTTCGACGCCGTGGTCATTTCCTCGCGGCAAATAATGCAGACGTTATCGGCAGCCTGTAGTTCTTCGCTAGTGACATCTGGATACAAGGTGTTCATGTTGTGAATCGCCCTCCTTGACAAAATAACGTCGCTGAACGCCTTCTTAAAGTTGCGGATCGTGTAGTACATCGGCCTGAAGGCAAACAGCGGCAGAGTATATATCCTCACCATTATCACTACGAAGGCGATGTATAGAATGACTTTGATGAATCCCATGACCAGCTCCGTGTAGAGCAGAAAAACGGCCTTGTTATCCCAAGGTGTTTCGCTGTTCAGGTCGACAGAGTGAAGAGCATACTTTATCGCTATGTTTATGACGACCGTGATTAGGATTGCGTACTCAAAGCCAAAAACAAGCTGCACCGAAGCTCCCTTGGTCATGGTCGAAAGGTAGGCGTGCTGGATAAAATGCAGGTCGAGAGAGCCTAGTAGAAGCAGCAGAGATAGTACTCTGATATGGAAAAGTAAGCTGATAACAGGGCTTCGTTCCATCTAAAAAAGATCAATACTCAGTTTGTTAGTCATGTTTAAGAACTGAAGCAAACTATAAGTGAAATAAAGAACAAAACATCATCTGGTTATGGTGAAATATCGGTTAAAATTTTAGAAAACATTCATTCATTCATTCAGAACATTAAAAAATCTTTTCACTCTGGCAGATTTCCTGAAACTAGCAATAGTCATTCCGCTTAATAAAGATGGTGAAAAGAATGATTCATCAAACTTCATCACCGATTTTTTTAATTTCACAGAAAAGCAGAATTCCCCACTCCTAAGCCCCCAAGGAAGTTGAAGGATCATCCTTCAACTTAAGCCTCCTAAATGGGTTCCCTTTATGTATCTGAAACGAATTCATTGCTTCTGTGTCTTCGCAAAGAAAACCTACCTAAGCCTTCAAAACTATTCCTCCTCAAACGTTATCTGGACACTACCACTAGAAAAATTTTTTTCAACTCTCTTGTCCTCTCGCATACTAACTATGCTGACATAGTTCATCGACCTTGTCTATCAGATAAAGGGCTTACAAGATTACAAAATTAATGCATTAGTTTTGAAAAACCGGTTCCCACTGAAGCACATATCACCCCTCATATTAGGGAATAGCAATAGCATTTTTCAAGGTATCCATTTCTTACTTAGTACGTTATCTGCTAAATAATATACCCTCAGAGTATCATAATTTATTAGCTGACACCCTGGAGAAGAATCTCAAAACCGCTATCCTGAATTCAATGAATTTTAGCAAATTTCAATCATGTCAGTTTGTTTTTATCATATGTTTTAACCTGCTTTTTGGGCTTGGTTGGTGCTATTTCAAATGTATTTGATCCTATAGTGTGTAATTTTGTATTTTATAATACAATAAATAGAAATGTATTTAAAAATAAATAAATAGGACAATATCAAAGTATTTTCCTTAGAATTGTGAACAAAAACACAGAAAGTCATGAAAGCAGTTGTTCATCAATAATATTTTTGGTAAACAGATCTTTCAAATTTTCTTTTTTTTAAACACATTCATATTTTTTCTCTAGTATTTCTATTTCAATTTTTACTCATCATATCACCATCAAATGTGAACTCCCACAGCTTAGTTCTAATAATAACATTCTCGAGGTAAAATTGTCCTCCAAATTCTTACACCTTCACATAAATAATAAACTTAAATTTGAGGATCATATTATTAGACTAATTAAAAAACTCACATCTGGCTGTTTTGGTATCAAGTCAAGAGAACTAGGTAGAACCTTTGCAAGATCTGCTTACTTTGCCTTTGTAGATGCACATATAAGATATGTCATTGCCTTCTGGGGGTATGCAGCAAAAGCATGCTGCAGACTGTTTTTGTTCACAGAAGCAACCTGTCCAGTATGTATGCGGGGCAAAGTTCCAAGAACACTGATAACTATTCCTCATTGAACAACGAATCCTAACAATAATCTCTCTGCTCTTGATGATACAAACGAGCCGCACTATAATACACGTCAAACTAACTTGATCAGACTTCCCCTGCCCTCAACAACAATAGTAAAGGATTCATTGCTATACAATGCAATAAAGATGTACAATAAAATTCCCATGCACCTGAATACAATGACCATTCTTTTTATGAATTATAGGATTTACTATACTATGTCACTATGATACAACATACATTTTTAAAGAAGATTTTAATTTGTGTAGTATTTATTTGCTCTGTAAAAATGTCCTTGACATTCTATTTTATATAGATATAAGATTTTAGGTACTACTTTAACCTTGTTCAAAAACGTTTGCCAACAAGAACTTTTTCTTAGGAAAATAACCATCATTGACAAAATCACTTCTAATCTAAAATTCAACAATTTTTTCATCCACCAATTATTTATTAACACTGCAAATATTTCAATAAACTTATACTTACATAGTCCACTCTATCTTCTGCAAGCCAGTGAAATGATTTTAGGAATAACAATAACGTGAACAGGGCAACAAATTTTGGATTGAAATCATCTCGGAAAACTGTAAATGCCAAGCAAGTTTCTGTTATGGCATACCAAGACCTTTCCATCAAGTGCTGAAATGTAAAATTTGTTGAATGATAAAAAAAAATAGAACTGTTGGAACAATTTTTTAAATATCTGATGAAATATGGAGAATTACCCAAATGGATAGATTGCGACTTCGGACTTCATGAGAAGAATCGTAACTGAGCTGTACCACACATCAATGAATCTACTACTGAACATTACAGAGATGAAGATGAATATGAAAGACAAATGGAATTCTAATGGTGATTCAAAAAAATGGAATTTGTATCCTTCATAGAAGTTCTTTCATGGATACTAAACTGAAGTGATGGGTGTTACTTTTGTATTTCAAGGAATTGTAATATCGATAAAACAAGTTATAAAAGTACCTCGAATTCAGTGGTCCTGAGCTGTCCGAAGAAAATCCTCCTCATAATTTTCCCACATATCCACACGCAGATAAAAGCTTGAATATAAATTACCTGCAAGAACAGTTGTTGTAAATTCAATCCACGACTCTGAAAAATACTTACAGCCATACTAGGGTTTGATTTTGTGATGTATACAACAGATGGATAAAATTGTTTCTTTTGATAGTATGCATTGGCGATGACTATTGAAGTTAAAGCTAAAGTTATGATTGATATACTAAGGGACCTCATGATTATTTACATTTAGACGTAAATATAATTGATTTTTATTCACTTTCCTCTGTTTTGATTTTACTTGAACATAATAATACGTCAACCAATTATATAGAGCAACGTCAAAACTTTCGTGTCCCGAGTCTAAAACGTCAGTGTCAACATGTCATATGTCATCATCAGTTAAAGCTACATTCGAACTAATGTCCGATCTTACGCCACATCAGTGACAATGATGTGGCGCAAACTTATTTGATTCTGTTTGATGACGCTGTTACAAAAGTAACAGATAAAAATAAATTAAAAATCGTTCTAACGAGAAAACATGACTCAGGGTTTCTATACATCGTTAGGACAATAAATAACATTGAGCATAGTGATGTAGAATTTACAACATTTACATCTATTCCAAAGTCAAAGGCTTTATTGTCTGAAGATTAACATCTTATTGACAAAGCTTTGTTAAAATAATTCTAGAAACAAATTCACACATAGTAGCTATCGCTACTTGTCGAGTTATAATTATTCGAGTAAAGTTCTCGAAAACTATACACTATAAAATAATATACATTGGCAGATAATTGTTGAATAACATTTCAGATAGTTATTGAAGATATGTACAAAGAACAAAAAAATAACAAAAACAATTAGTATTTACCTAGCACAATCCATCACTTGCACGAATATAGCCAATAAGAGTTTATTTGGGAAGTTTTCAATATTAATTACCTATATAAAACAAGTCAGCCACAAGTTGAATCAAATAGTATCTTGATAGTAATCTCAGATAAATTCCAATAGACTCGCAAAAAAAATCCTTCAAAACTTGCCTAAAGTGTATGTTATTGCATGCAAATTTCAGATTTGATGGTAGGTGATTGAACATTTTCAACCCATTATAAACGAGTCTTTAATGAGGGAATATTTTGGAATGAGCAAATTAAAGTCGTTTCTTTGTCGAGTGGCGTTTGTGTTAATTGAAAATCGATTTTGATGTTTTGCTATGAGACATGTAGTTTCAATAATAAAAATAGATATTACAGTGAAGATTTTCTTTTCCTTAAACAGTGGCTGCAAGAATATTGTGGTTTTGCTTTACATGGAAAACGTACAGCTCTTTTCTGTATAACAAAAATTGATTGCAGTGTTGTCAGAGTACAAGCTTCTTTATCTGAGCTGAGCCCATTAACAACCCATTAAATTTGTTCAGTTCTTCTATTCAATTTGTCCACTTCTTAGTATTGGGTGTCTTTTTCTTCATGTGCTTTTAAGGTTATTAGGTTGACAAAGATACACAAACAATAGGTTCTAGGTTACTTGATAGAGTTATATAAGGGAGATAGATTATTTCGGATAAAAATTATAGTCTGATTTTATTATAGTCTAAAAATTGAAAAATGAATTGTAAGTTCAAATTACTGAGAATTTGGAATACGTTGAAGGGAGTTTTAACACCTTTGATATTTCATTTTCAAATCAGTAATCAATGTTCCCAATCCATAAATCATGAAAATATTATGTTAAAGGAAAAGAAATTCCATGAATATATCCAATGAGATTTCGAATCATTGTTGCAAATATGCCAAAAAGGGAGGAATCATTGAACCATCATTTTAACATTCAATGATAATAAATAAAACTTGATTCGAGAATAAAACTTGACCAGTGTCACACATTTAACTGGTACCTATACATAGTTTTCTATTGTTACGGAAGAAATACCAAACATATTCCACGCCATCTGTTGGATCAACATAAGACCCAATGCATGAATATCGCCGTCGAACGGTATTCCTCCCTTCAGGAACAGGAAAAAGTCACTAGGGGCCAGATCTGGAGAAAACGGTGGATCGCAAGCAATTTGAAGTCCAATTCACGCAATTTTATCATCATTTCATTGATTTGTGACACAATGCATTGTCTTGATAAAACAGCACTTTATTTTTGTTCAAGTGGTTCCGTTTTTTCGCGATTCCGTTCTTTAAACGCTCCAGTAATTCTATGCAATAGTGGCTGTTGATGATTTTCCCCTGTTCAAGTCAACTCAAATGACGATCCATTGTTACAAAGACGCATAAATTCTGGTTTTTTATGGCGGAACAGCATCTAACATGGTATCCATTTTCTTCAAACTAACAAGAGTTGTCTTACTAAAAATATTGTATCCCACAAACTAATAGTCCGACAGCTGTGAAATTTGTACACGTGTCTTTTAAAGATTAGGGTTAACTATAAATGTGTCAGCCTAAAAACTTGTCAGTCCATCTGGTACTTGTTACAGTTTCACAAAGATCATTCAAAATCCATTTGAATCGTCTACTTGACTAGCAGACATTGAATATGGGTATCTATGTTCAGGTGAATTACTCCTAATTAGCATTTATTTGAAGAAAATAAAACAATGTATCCCATTATAAAATATATTTATTTAGGTACATTAAAATTCAACTATAAAAAAACAACATGGTGCAACAATAATGAATATTATGTTGCACTCACAATAAAAACATTCGAATATTATATAAAAGTGGATATGATGAATTTTGATAAAAACTAAAAAATTACTAAACTGGCAACCAATGCATGTCTAATCCAACTGTAAACTAAATACAATAAAACTCCAATAGAAGAAAAGTTAAAAGGTGCTTGAAAGAAATATTTCCATCAAAATTCAAATGTCTGCCAAATATAAAGCTTCAAACATTAGACTTTTAGAAAATCAAATAATCTAATATTTCTACCATATTTTCGGTGAATTGAATGCAAAAAGCCTTACCTATTTCTAGAAGCGATTATCCCACTTCTGAATGCCATAGTGAGCATTCAAGGCCAAGCTCAATCGAACTGAATACCCCCAGCTGAAAATCATTAACAGTAAATTTGGAAAACCCACCACGTGATGTGATGGGTTACAAGTCGGAATTTACAAAAAGCATCCAATGTAGCACAATTTGATATGATTCAGACACATGTGGTTATCGGGTACCTTCCTGAAAATGGTGACAAATTCAAATATGACCTCCCTCCTTCAATTTACCAACAAGAGCATCAACATCCGGTAGGATAGCTCCAGCTTGTCGAGTGGGAGGTTCTTCTACACTCAATATTTGTATTCGAGGACTGATGTCTACACCTAGATCCTTCGGGGTTGTTTTCTGTATGGGTTTTTTCTTGGCTTTCTGAAAAGGGCACAAACTTGTTGAGCAACAGTAAACTATATAGTACAACAGATTAATCACACAGAATTCGTGATCAATTGAACAAAACCATGGAATTTCACTACAAATATGTTTTATCTCACCATGATATTTGGTAAAGTGGCATAACGTGGTTCGTTGAGTCTCAAGTCAGCACTGATAACTGTAGGAAGTTTACACTTGATAGTTTCTAAACCTCCATCGATTTCTCTCGTAACCGTCAAATCATTGTCTCCCTTCTCAATCTGAAATTGAGAATCCGTGAATGATCATACCAAGTCTAATAGATAAACACCAAATATCACCGGTATTCCACAGGAGCTACTCGACAATGAATTGAGTTAACCCTACTAACCTTTGAGGCGTTGGTAGCTTGAGACCATTCCAACATAGCAGCTGTCATTTGTGCCGTCTGATTTGAGTCGTCATCAATAGCCTATAGAAAAGGAAAATTTATTAAAAACAATGTGAACAAAACTTCATTGTGGAGAGATCAGAAGTATAAGAGTTTACTTGTGGATCCTTCCCAAAACTTTATATTAGTCAAACAGGGAGAATCTGCTTATAAAGAATGAAAGAACATAGAAATTGTTTCTAACTAGGATACTAATCATTTCACTTCTTTCCAACGCATTCTAATGAAATGAAATTAGAGATGAAAAGGCTCATCAGAAGAATTCATCTGATGGAAAAATGAACAGGAGTTATGTTGAACAAAATATTGACATGATGAACATGTGGCTGATTCACGCCATCTATCAACCAATGCAGGAAGCACCACACCCGAGCCTAATCTTCTCACAAAACAATATCAAATCAGCAATTACACTAGTGTTTCATCCTTCCTAATTTGAAACATACTTTTTCATGCAAACCATCAACGGCTATGGAGAATTTGTGGTGGCTAAAGTCATGAGTATGTATGTTTACGAAAAGAGCCAACCTGTTTCCCAACAATTATGATATCAGCCTTTTCATTTTGGGCTATTTTGGCCAGGATTTTCGAGACGTGAATCGGCTGCAGGGTCTCGTAGTCGGGTCCTGATACTTCTACGTGAATTCCCTTATCGACTCCCATTGCTAGAGCGGTTCGTATGACTTCCTGGGACTGTGCGGGGCCGCAAGACACAGCAATTATTTCTGAGGCTATTTTTTTTTCTTTGAGACGAACGGCTTCCTCCACAGCTATTTCGTCGAAGGGGTTCATGGAATGTTTTACTCCATCCGTTACAACGCCTGTTTTGTCTGGTTTCACGCGGATCTGAAAATTTGGGATTTTTCAACCTTTGCACTGATAGGAGTTTTTAGGAAATTGAGAAGTTGACTCACTTTCACGGCATAGTCTATAACTCTCTTGACACCCACTAGAACACGAGCCATTATTCACTTCTAACAAGTTTGAATCAATTGAAATATAAAAAAATTTGAATATTTTTGAAGTAATAGAACCTGGACTTTGATACCCTGTGAATAAGGTCAATGGTCAATGTTGACGGTTGACGTTTTTGACAGAAACAAATTCACAAAGTACAGAACAGAAACTATAGCTGCGTTTTAGATAATGGAAGAATAATTAACGTTTTAAACTAGCTTTTGGCTTTTAAGGTAAATTTCAAGATGGAACAAGGGTAATCAATAGTTAGCACGATTTTTTTCAGTGACTACTTTTCATTTCATCTCAATTGACGAAACATTTGAAATGGAGTAGTGAGAGATCTCTAAATCAAAGGTTATAGTGGAAATTCTTGTTAAAATTGGCACTACTGTCAATGTTGACAAGTAGAACTATGGCGTATAATAACTCTAAAGCATTCAATGAAAAGAAAAATGAAAATTTCTATGTTTTTTATCACTTTAAAAGTGGTAAAAACATAGACATTTTCATTTCTATTTTCATTATGATCTCATACCACGTAGTAACGGCTACATCCATCACATTACTAAAGCATTCACTTTCCCAAACACCAAAACTGCAACACTTTTTTCAATGCGTGTTTTTCCAACAGAGTTGGCTTGTTCTGGAAATGAAGTAGACTAGAATAGAAGTCCACAAGTTTCTTATATTACAATTCCTGAAATATTCACTCTATGCACAATTTACACACCTGGCAAGTCGGTGCGACCAATCGACTTCGTTGTCGGATATCTATGAACAGCGATAGTCGGCCGAGGTTTTCAGTGTCACTATTTTTAGTGTTTGAAGGCCGTACATTTTTTGAATGTCTTTCTGACGTTTCGCTGGCGGGAGTGGCTTGCTTCTTCATGGCTAATATCCGGTGACTGAATATTACGGCTATCTGTTACGGAGCCATAATAGTTTCCATTCTGAATAGCCCGTTGTTCACCCTCTCAATATATAATCAGAAATAGAAACTAGATAAATATTATAGTCACCAGTAGTCACTATATAACATTTAAATTAGGAATTAAGGTATTATTAGAAATCAGCACAATACTAAAAAACCATTTATTGAACCTTATTCAGTGAATATGTATAAGTATATGTTATAAGTATACATATGCTAAATTGATAAGCTTGATTTTGTAATACATTCGAATATGTCATCGAAACAATCACTAATTTTAATTTTTGTGTCAAGAAACTTCTATAAGAACACAATAAGGAAATTACTGACATTGAATATTCAACACTTCTTACATGCCTGTTATGTAAACAATAGTTATTGAAAGATCTGTTAGCTAACATCAGTTGATAGCTTCACTGAACGAACTGAACGAACATCATCATAACGATATATTTGAGGAATACAATTCAAAAATTTATCGTTAGTTTAACGATAATCGGTCATGAACGACATATCAGAATCACAGAATGCCCCTATTGCTATTGTTCCAATATTTCCCATAAAGGCTCTATTGGCAACACTGTATGTTACCTGGCAATACAGTCGGTAAAGTAGGCAGCCATCGTGACATTTTCTTCTGGTCCGGTTGAGCACTTTGTAGTGCATTGTGGAGGTGTGATTTTCATAAATTAATTGCCAAATTACCCTTTTGTGTGCTCTAAATTTTCTGCTAACGTTAAAATATGGCAGATCTAGATGATTTTTTTGCCAAAAAAGACCGAAAGAAGTCCAAAAGTACAAAAAAATTTGCTACCACGGAAGAAGTAGCAAAAAAGTTGGAAGACAGTGCGAAGAAGACTGAGAAATTAAAGAAAGAGCGGGCCCCCGGTGAAGGAGAAGACAGTGCTGCACCTATTCACGTAAGTTTATGATAAAAAGTTACCCTGCATGACGTATGAAAACTGGTCAGTGGAGGTTAGGTTCAGTTTCAGTAGCCATATTGTATTGGGAAAATAAATATTTCCAATTAAAATAGTCATCAACTACAGGAAAGTTTCGTAGAATTACCCCTCTTCAGTGCAGGTGTTAGCCATGAAAGTACTTCTTTCTTGACAGTCATGTGCCAGATCTATTTTATACCTATGTATCTCTTCTAGACAGAGTCTTCTGACTTATTTTTTATAGGAACAAGACGAATGGAAAGACTTTGAAGAAGAGAAAAAAGACTACACCGGTTTGAAAATCGGTAATCTAGCCATCACGACTACTGCAGAGGGCACTCCGGGAACCAAGGAACAAACTACGGAACAGCAGCAAGATGAAGAATCCGCCCAAGAGATAGATAGAAAGGCGGGGCCCTGGAGGCGTATAGACAGCGAAGTCCAAGAAGAAATTCCCGTCAAAGTTGTTGAAAAAAAACCAGAGACTCTCCCAAATGTCACTAAAGGGACTTACGTGCCCCCGGGAATGCGTAATATGGGTAACCAACAGCAGGCCCCGCTAAGTCGGATGAAGACAAAAACAGCTCCCGATATACACAATGAGGAGTTTTTCCCAACTCTTTCCAAAACCGGTGGAGACTACAAAAAGTGAGTATAACCTAATTAGGTGTTAGTCTTTCTGGTTTTCACCAGTTAACTCTAGGAGGATCAGGTTTCAAGTTTGAATGAATTATGCATGACCTAATTGGCACAAAACACATTATTTATTGTACAGTGCTAGGAATCACACTGGTGGAATTAGTTGAATTTTCTGTTGATTATGAAGTAAAATATATATCTTAATGAATATTTTACAATAGATGAATCATTTCCCAAGGAAAAGGAAATCTAGTTTCTTTCAGGCAATACTCTTACTGCAGTAAACTGGTCTTAATATTTTTTCTAAGGTTGTTGACAATTAATTTCAATGAAATTGTATTCTTCTTCTTCTGAGCAACTAGTATAGATTGTGGAGCTAAACAAGAAAATACATACTAAAGTGAAGTTCAAAAAAGTTTCAAATCTGTTCACATCACTACAATCTTACAAAAAGTTGCAACTTGTTAACTCAATAAACTGTTAGAGTTACAAAACCATATATCTTCACACAATTATGTACAGACTTGCAAATGGATGAAAAGAGCTCTAAATCTCTAATTCATTCTGCAAGTTGCGATTCTTTTAAATGATTATATTTTCAGCTTTTGCTCATTTTGTCCTGTCTATGTAATAAGTTATTTATGTCTGTGGTTGGTAAAAAGACCTTTACTACTATCTTTTCCTATTTTATTTCACACCTAAACCTTATATTTTCAATACACTATATCTTGTTCTTGCATTTGTTTCTTTCATCTATATTCCCATTGGGTAACGGGATCAGTTGTTCTTTAAAAAAAACAATTGTTCTCTTGCCAACGTTTCGATTCGAATAAATTCTTCCCGTTTCACAAACATTCCTTCCACAAAACCTATAATTTTACGAGGAATCATGAATTTCTAATTAAATCACTCATCAAAAAATAAATCTCTTCTTGTTTTAAAAACATCAGCCATATTAGATACATAATAAAAATAGAAAACACTAAAATAATAAAACTGATACTGATAAGGTGGTCTGTCTTTATCAATGACAAAAAAAATTTTAATGAAAAAGGGGAATTATTCAGATATTTCACTGTTTAAATTGAAATATGCCGTTATAAGACCATCGACATTCCTTCTAGTGTTAACACTATTCTGTCTTTCATGTGTTCTGTAAGATATTCTCTGGTTTGACCAACATATCATCTGGGACAGCTTTCACAGTTCAATTTTCATTTGCAAAGGTCACTCAAATATATTTGTTACTATGTAACATTTCAGTGGGTATATTCATGAATATTCCTCGTTACAGAGCCCCAAGGAAGAATTTAATTGAATTCGAAATGTTGTATTGATGTAGTAAAATATATTCTGCGTTTTAATAACCGCGGTTTAATTTTGACTAATAATTTTTATGCAGGAATCGCAGTGAAGGCTCTTTCGAAGTGGTGCAGCACAATCGATCTTCCTCGCACAGACAAGTGGAGTTATCGAAGATCAGTTCGTCGCAGGGCCCCAAGCTGAGCCTCGGAAACCGTTATAATACTCTCAGTAACGATAGCTAGTGTTGCTATCAACTCCTAGGGACATGTTAATATTGAGTGGTGGCCATGGAAGAGATCCGTTTCGCCTGATTCACACCATCGGCTCGGCAAAAGTTTGAGATTACTAATCAATCTTGTTGAATCAACCGATGTATAATTCTTTTGTGATGACTTTTCTGTCTGTTTTGATGGTGTGAATCAGGCGGTTGGTAATGTCTTGTAAGAAAACTATTGAAATTTTCGCATCCAGTCGTTGTTTTTCCATTCCCTGATTGTGCCGACTTGTTGACTAAATTTATGTTGCATCCCGTTCTAACGCCCTCCACCGAGGGTTTCAAATTGTGGCTTTCGATTTTTGAAGATCATTACTAGATTTTTTTTACAAAATAAATTATATTATTTCCATATAGTAGTCTTCTTTTTAATCCCCCAGATGAAAATAGTTTTATTTGGTAGTTTCCGATTTGTTTGCTGAAGAATAGAAGTGTTGACCATAGTTTACTGATCAGATCACAAAACTGTCGTTCTACTGTATTAGAGGGCTGCCACTCGAACTAATTATGTCCTATTTGATAAATAGACAGCAATGTGATACTGATGGAAATCTAATGAAATCAGAAATGCTATATATTGTAAGAGGTGTACCCCAGGGGTCAGTGTTGGACCCACTACTATACTACTATACATTCTTTACACTTACAATGTGCCTGAAGTTGATGAATACATGGTTCAGTATGCCGATGACTATTCTGTGGTTTTCAGTTCAACCGATCACAACTACCTAGAGGGAAATATATTTTTCAAGTTAAAGATTCTGGAGGAGTACTTTACATCACACAATCTCAAACTGAACAAAAACAAGACACAAATCATATGTTTCACCCAAAACTGCGCAAATAATACTTTTAGTGATGATGAAACTATTTTAGAATCCGCGACCAAACTTTCCTTTCTTGGAATTATAATTGACTCAAAGCTGGGCTGAAAGAGCCACATAGATGAAGTGGCGACACAAATGTGAAGGTACTGCTATGCCCTGAAAATAATTACACAAAATATATC
>WOGP01000202.1:0-28807 GCA_015342065.1 Leptinotarsa undecemlineata
AAGGATTAGCTTTTTTCGCTAGTTTTTGCGCACAACAAATCAATATCTTGCTGGCTATTTTATTGATTATAGACTTATCTGCTATACAAAACTATGTTCAGACTCATCGTTACACAATTTTAGAGTCTCTTTAAGTCGACAATGACTAGTATAAATTTCAAAAATTTTCAAACACTTTAAACCACTAAAACAAGACAATTGAGAGGGAACAAAC
The DNA here is from genome assembly GCA_015342065.1 of Leptinotarsa undecemlineata. NCBI lineage: Eukaryota > Metazoa > Arthropoda > Insecta > Coleoptera > Chrysomelidae > Leptinotarsa > Leptinotarsa undecemlineata. The sequence goes on from WOGP01000202.1 coordinate 215, forward strand.
GGTAGCGTGCTAAATCGTCTAAACTAAATGCAGATGACAAAAAAGTATTTGTTAAAGGTATGCATTTCCAAACGGAACATGAAGAGCTAGGACAACATTCCGAACAAAATGGTGGGATCAGTTGATAATCAAAATGGACCAACTAAACAACGGGGAAAAGCTTGACACGCAAAACGCCCAAAAACGAAAATGTAAAATATTCGTCAGGACAGATCTATTCATTGATGATATCAAGTCACATTTCGCTTCCATTCAAAATATAATGGAAGGACAGGTGCCTTGCGACAAAATGGAGAACCTGAGAAAAGGGCTCTCTTCCATAACATTGGAATCTGATAACGTTCTCGAGGATTTGCCGCGATCTCCGAAAATGAAAATCAATAGGAAGTTTTTCAGCTCTAACAGTATAACAAGGAGTCAGCAATGGTAGTAGATTTGTGCAATCTATGGAAAGACTTTAGTGGTCGAGTCGCCATGCGAGGATGTGACTGTGGAGGTTTGAATCGAGCATTCAAGAGAGGAACTTTTTATAGTGGAGGCGTTTTTCGAAGCGCAAGGTATTGCGGACGGTACCAACCGTATTGGATAGATAAAACAAGAAATTCTTGTTAAATTCAATAATGAATACATTTTCAACATACTCTCAATTTTTTCGTTATTGAGGGACTGTGGGATATAGGATTCGAAACAACTCCAGCATCCAACATGATGAAAATTCCAATTCCAAGCTTCAATAATGAAAGTTAATTGTAGTTGTGAATACCATCAAAGGCAACTCAAACTACATTTTGTTTTATATTTTGACGACTGTTTCAGATATGAATTATATTTAAAACATATGCAATTATTTGAGGTGATCAATAAATATTTCAAAACTGTTTGGGAGAGAGATACAGATATAAGATAATAAATATCTCGAAATTGAATCTTAATATATCCACCTCTCCCGATAACTTACACATTAGTTTCTGGTAAATGTCTCCTGGGACACAACTAAGTCTCCGGCTCATATCGACTAGATACTGGATAAGTTATTTAATTTTTCTTCTCAATCAACTATCATATTGTATAAAGTGTTATATGATTATATGTTAGTTGATTCATATTCATTCTTTATCGATTAATTACAATTTATATAATTTTTCACCAAATATGAAATAAATAGTTAAGCAAGTTGTTTTGTTTCTTCCTTACAAACAATTACTAACATTTATGACACGCAATTATGGAGAAGGTGGGAGGAAAATACGTGTCCTACAAAAGTTGAAGAAAGAGAATAAAGATAAGTGATGATGTGAAGTGTGCAGACCTCATTGCTTCGTTTTTGTGTGATGAAGATATATTTCAAGGAATGGGGAACTATGAGACACCTGCGACACTGGAATGATTTTTTATGTGAATCGATAATGTGAATTTTTGCTTGCAATATCGTTGTACAGTTTGTAGTCGGGTTGGTATCTTGTCCTGGGCCTGCGACTTTATACGTCTTCATTGGAAACTGAAGGTATTTAAATCCATCTTTGAATCAACAGCTATCTGCTCTTATAAGGCTATACAAGAAAACAGTTTTTCAACCCAATAGTTGTTGAAACGAACACTTCAGAATTCAATGAATGTAACATAGCATAAATGGAAATCGTTTCGACATACGAAGTGTATAACTTATAGGCTATACCGTTTTTTGAAGAAAGGGAGAGTAGCTATCCAGAAGTTGTTCAGCCGCAAATAAATGTAACTATTGAAATTAGTTAACTAGTTTAGTGATCCAATAATTTTCTGAAGAAAGGTTGGTTGGGTAACAGGATCAATTTTTCCTTAGAAAAACAAATGTTTTCTTGTTTCGAATTCAGGGCTCTGTTATAATGGATTTTCATAAACATACCTCCTACAAAACTTATACACGATTATTATCGTGTCAATTCGACAAGAAATATTGAGTTCTTAATTGAATTACTCACCGAAAAGTAGTTTCTTCGTGTTGATATTACTATTTTGAAAACATTACACGTAGGTACATTAGACATATTAGACATCACAACAATATTCGAGACAACATCAACACAAAACGACATGATATAAACGAATGACTTTATCTGTGATTTTGATAAGGTGGTGTCTGTTTTTTAAACAACAACTGAAATAAAAGAAATGAAGAAAGGGTAAATTATTCAGTTATTTCATTTATTGAATTGAAGTATGCAGTAATAAAACCATTGACATCTCTTGTAGCGCCAACACTACTGCATTTGAGGATATATATCACTTCGCTCAAGAGTTTTTTGGATAAAACCCACGAGGGTTGCGGGTTTTTCATATTTAGTTTCTTAGAGTATCTCATGTGTTTCTGAACTCGTGTTTTAAGATACCGTCCGGTTTGACAACATAGCATTTGTGACAGCTTCCACAGTTCAATATGTACACTATATTGGATTATATGTCTTGTGGTGTTTTAGTTTTTTGTTTCGAGAAAAAATGTTTTTCAACCGTATTTTCATTTGAAAAGTCCACTTCAGTTTGTTCGGTTTACCAGTTCAAGTTTACCTGTTACATTTTCTATAAATGGAATTTTGTGATATTTGGGTTTCAACCCTGTTTTTTGGGAGAGAAACTTCTTTCTATAATTATTTTTCTAATAAGGGCTCTCGGAAAATTATTTTTTACTAGATAATTCTCAATTAGTTGCTGATTTTTGTTATGGAATTTGGAATTGGAAATGGCAATTGCTCTTGATTTTAAATTCGTTATATTGTTGATTTCACTGTGAAAGTTATGTTTTGAAAAATACGGAACAAGTTGGTTTATGATACCAGTCAACCGTTAAAATTCGGTTTGCATCTTCTATTATTTTAGTATCTAGTAATGCTAACCAATTGTTTTCTTTCATTTCAAGAGTAAATTTCAGTTAAGGATAAAAACTATGAAAAGTAACTGATATTTTAGTTTGCACAAATGGGTGACATACCCACTCCCAACCTAAAAATTTGTTTGTGAAATCATCCATTGCAACAAAAGTAATTCGAAAAATTCTATGAAAAGATCTATGGGTAAGGTGGTGAAGTTTTAAATTATATGCCATTTTCTTTTAACTCTACTAATCAAGAGATCTATCAAGAGCAATTAAAATATAATTCTCTGGTAGATATAATTTTATTTATGATAAAATTAGAAAATTCAAAAGAATCTTTCATATAGAATTCATCCTTATCGAAACCGTGTGTCAATATTTCGCTAATCCATTTCGAAAGCCTATAGACGGGAGAACCATCAAAACTAACAATACATCCCAAAAGTATTCCATCTTTATGTATTTTTGACAAAAAATACATTTAAGGAAAAACTTCGTTGTTATATATGAGGTATTCGGCACATTTCTTGTTTATATCATTATTTTCATGCAGTTTTTAAATCAGTTTTTTGGACTTGTTTTGGATTTCTTTTGGTGGATCTTGTGGTGCAATTTTATAAGAGTCATTATCATTCAAAATGGGTGTAGCTTTTTCGAAAAAAAATATTTTTATTCATTATGACCGTCGAGTCACCTTAGTTAAAAGGTTACTCAACCAATCTTTGTTCAGAGTTATCATTAAAGATTCAAATTCATCATTTGACAGTTCCATGATAGTGATAAAGTCTGAGGCTGGCGTTAATCATAGGGCTTTGAATGGTAAAATGATGAAAGACCGAATTTCTATTTCAAAGAATGATGAACAGCTTGTTAGGTTGAAACGCTGTAGGTTTTCACCACTTTCCATCTAGCATCTAGTTTCAGATATTTGAGCAAGTGTTGTATAGCGAAACACGTGATGCGAATTTGTAATTCGTTATAGTGAAAATAGTTCAGTAAACTAGTAGTTCGTTTTCATATGGATTTTCATCAAGAATCGGCAAGCATCATTCAGTTATTAATGGAAATTTTCGAAGCTCTAAAAATGCGAACCCGATACTTGAACTAGATCTGTCATTTCTTGTGAAGGAGCTTGGAGTATCTGGGACACAAAATACGAGAGAATTATCTTAAAGCCTTGTTCAAGGAAAATTACTGTAGTTAAAAGTAGGCCTGCGACATTCGCCAAGTAAGACTGTTCCTAGGATCAACCAGCTCACTAAGAAAGGGATTGGAGTTGTAGTGAAAAGAAGATCATGACACAGCATTCAAAAATATGAAAGATCTCTTGATAATGAGAACCGTTTTGTCATTTTACAACGGTACATCAGAAATGGGTTTCACACCAACGCTTCCAAGGTTGGTGTTGATGGGTTTCTGCTTCAAAATCAGGGATATTATTCATTCGGACTTGTAATATTTTTCAACCTACACACGACAAGGAAATAAACATCAGGAACAACGCTACCATTTATATGAATTCATATGTGAACATTGTCAATAGTCTGAAGCAATCCGGTGTTCATTTGTTGGGTTACAATTCATAGTCCTAATGGACTGTCATGCACTTAGGACCACCCTCACTAAGATAAATATCATTTCGAGAATCGGCAGAAATCGAAAAAAGTATACGGGGATGTTTGCCGTAGATCAGACGACATGTTTCTCTATATTTTATGAAAGTGATAGTGAGCAGGTTACTCACTAAGATAGTGAACAAGATTATAATGCGAGTTCGCAAATAGAGTCAGTAGATCTAAAGATCCCACAGTAACATTTGTATCCTTTTCTTTAAGACAACGGATTGTTTTTCCTTCAATATCAAGCGGATAAGTAGCGTGGCTGAATGTAACATGCCACTATCGAAATGGCTGGAAAAATACGGCGGCTAGAATATCAATGATGTGTTATTAGTTATTTGTTATTCAACTCGAGTCAACCAGAGAACGTTATTGTTCATTTCAATATTGAATAAAGGAGAATTACATTAGTTCGGACCAATTCTTCTCATCCCTTCCGATAATTCTCTGACGTAGGGAAGTGCAAAGACTGGCTGTGACGGCTTCTCTTTCTTGCGATGCTCCTGCTGTCTTTTAGCCAAAGTCTGTTCCACTATCGCTTTGAATTAGCCATTCCGTTGAAGATCATTTTTGATGACGTTTTATTCCTTCTCGAGACCTTCCTTCGTATTACAGAGCCCAAAGTACGGTCTAATAAAGTCTTGATGATTCCTCTTTTAGTCGAATGATGGTGTTGGATTCGTGATTCAGATACTGTCCCGTGTGAGTGGGTTTCCGGTATACAGATGTTTCCCACTTAGTGTCGGTCCTCTTCTCCAATACGTCTAAGAATGGCAATTCGTTGTGGTAGTGATGGAATCCATTACGCTGTTGATGTAGTTTCAGGAAGGTGTCTTCAAACAAAAGTTTAATTATGGTTGTAATTCTTCATTGCAGGTATATGTGAAGATGTCTATTTTTTGAAAAAAATATATGTATTACGAAATTTGCATCTGCTTCTTCATATTCCTATTTTCTTTTTTTTTCAAATAAGTGTTTGATCATAAAAATTACGTGTTTTTATCTTGCACTTTAGCTGGAAAGAGGACTTATTAGTATTTATTTATTAAGTTGGCAAGCCTAATATACAAAAAAGAAAAATTACAAATTCATAAATATCTCAAGACATTAACCATGTAAATATAATAACATTTTAAAGTACTTTTCATGGAAAACCAAATATACATACATATCTATAGATTGTTGGGTTAGTTCACATTAAAAAATAAAAAATTACAGATATCATAATGAGCTGTCACTAATATACTTCTTTAATGATGACTTCAATTGGTTTATTGGATTAGATTATTTTACAAATTGTGGTAGTTTATTGAATTTGTTTAAGCATATATGAAATATACTATTCATTTCAAATTCAGTGTTCGTTTTAATTATGTAAAAATTGTTATTTCTTTTCGTATTGTAATCATGAACTTCATTATTTCTCAATAAGAATTTTTGAAAGTAATTGGGTAGCAATCCTTTATGCAGCTCAAATATAAAGATCATAGTCATAAATAATATACGTTCTTCAACTGAAAACCAGTTTAGACACTGTAACATCGATTTAATTGCTGAGTAACGGCTACATCCCAATATTAATCGCATTCCCCGATTTTGAAGCTTTTGCAATTGCGCTATTTTATTTTTACCAAGTAGAAAAAGTAATGTTGTACAATAATCAAAATGAGGTTGTATTAGGCTTTTGAAAAGAGTCAACCTAGCATACATAGACACTTTTTTACATATACGAGAGAGAAAAAAAAGTTTTTTAGATATTTTTTTACAAATAAAATCAGCATGACTATTTAGTTTTAAATTTTTATCAATTATAAAACCCAAATATTTTATTTCAGTCACAATTTCAATGCTAACATTATTAATTTTTATAACAGCATTTGCCTAATAAATTTGATCATACTTATAAGATGATGTCGAAATAATACTTTTTGTTTTACTGACATTTAATTTCAGTTTATTAATATATAAATACGTTTCAATGCTATTTAAAGACCTATTCATTCAACAATTCAATTCAACAATTGCCTGATCCAAATTTATATATGATTATGAATATTCGAAATGCAATTGCTTATTTCAAATTGGAACACTTTTATTTATTATATGATTAAATGAGCTTAGTGACTTTACTTATTGAAATAACTTTGTCTTCCAGTTTCATGAACTTTCGGAAGACAACAAAATATTAGTTTCAGCAGTAAAATAACCTCAAAAATATTTGCTACACATAGGAGTACAGTCGCAGATACTTCATTTTCTGAATTTGTTATACTTTTTCTTGTACACAAGACTTGTCAAATAACTGTCATTGATATATAATTGATAAGTCAATTGTATTGAACTTCTTTTAAATATATTTGAGTTTGTTTAGTACTTTGATAGTTTTCGATCCATATTTCGTCCTACAATCGACGTATTCAGTCACCGGGTAGGTGAATTTCGAATATTTAACAAGTACATAAAAAATGACCACCATATATTTTATCTCTTGTAGAAATTCGTTTATGAAATATAAGCTCTGTCATTGTGAAAGTATAGTAGGATATCTACAAAAAAATGTTTAATTTATTTTTCCTATCAGAATGCATATATTGTACACATGACAATTCTTTGTTTAGAATATTCAGCAGATATCATCGATCATTCGTAGACAATAACAACCACAGGTCTGTAAACAATACTTGATAATTCATGATGAATGTTTTTTATAAAGGTATACAGGGGAATTGAAAAAAATTATATTGGAGGACATTCTTACATCATATTATACAATGATTGATTTCAATTATTGAATATACTACTTGAAAAATTTTTTGTAACCTCAGAAATATTTTTAATGAGGATCAGAAAAAATCCAAGTGAATTACAAAAAAATAATTGAAATGTTATTGTTATTATATATATTCAAAATGAAAAAATACTATTGAAGAATTAATTAATGGTAAACCACATATTAACTTTTATCAGATTGAACTCAATGAAAAATGTTATACTCTACCAGGTTTTTGACTTCAATTCAAAAAATCGGAATCTGAAAATAAATTCAAAATAAATATATAATTATTTCCAATCATAAAATGCTTTATTCAACTTATTTGTTGTAACGTCATTTAATTACTATCCGTGATACTAATTAAGTAATTTTCAAAAATATTCTTTAAATTCTAGACGTGTTTCGCTAACTGTTGCTCCATCAGTGATAGTATAATGAATTTAGCTGTCTTTATTGTCATATTCCAAGTTAAAAGAAGTCTATTTATTACTAATCGTTAAAAAATATGTAATAGTCACAAATAGTTTGAAATCGAACTTATTTGTTTTTTTTTTAATATTATATATAGCTTGTCAAATATAGAAAGAGGCTTGAGAATTCTCCCTCTCTTTCACTCTCTCATAGTCGTTTAACGAACGCACATCTAGTAGGTCTGGCCATAACGGAATTCAGAAAGCTCTTCCTACATTTGACAAGCTATACTATCATTATCCTTTTTCAGAAATAGTCAAATAGAATGATAATACATTTCCGTCTGAATTCACAGTATATCAAAATGAATTGTCGAATTTTTCATCAACACACATATAATTCCTTCAGACATTTGCTACATCGAATTTAAAACTCTGGAGTGGTAGTTTTTTCCTGAATCAGCCAAGAAAAATTTCACTTTCTGGACTACAGTTGGAAAAGAACCAATCTTAAGAATTGATAAGTACTCGCAATTGTAGATGAATACAGATTTGTAAATCTAGAGATTTCAGTTGCAACATTTTTCAAAAGAATCGGATCTGAATTTATACTTTGGCAGTTTTATTTGTTGGCAATGGGGAAAAAGTTACACATTTAAAAAGTTACAAGTGCTGGAAGATCATCCTTTCAAATAATTAGTGTAAATTATCTTCTGATTACGTCTGGTCCGGAATGAATATTTTCGTCGATTGCAAACTGATATTAAAAGTACCTACGCTTTTTGAACATTTTGCATTTATATTAAACAAAACAAAAAAATATGGGAAACAAACTAATTAAAACAATTTTATAGCCGACTATTTTATGAATGATACGATTATGAATGTTAAAATCATACATAATTCTTCATTTACATAACAGATCTATACTATAAAATGACGGATCCGTAGCATAATATACAGGCGAGCAAAATATTTGTTCATTTCAGTATTTATTCAACAAATTTATTAATTTTTTGTTTTAGTTATGAAGCATGACTGAAATCCCTTTAGGCTAAATGATTTACTCAAACGCATTCTAGTCGTCGATGAAATAGCGCATGAGAAACGTTCATAATGAGAGATTATGGCATTTATTTGTACGTCAAAAATCACTCGTACAATAATTTCTTGTACTATAAATTGTTTCACAACATACCACTTACTGATTTCGTGTTTCCTGTCGTCGTTTCATGTTTAAACATAATCTCTGAATGTTGTCGTCGTTTCATGTTTGAACAGAATCTCTGAATGTTGTCGTTTCATGTTTAAATATAATCTCTTAATGTAGTCGTCGTTTAATGTTCAAACAGAATCTCTGAATGTTGTCGTCGTTTCATGTTTAAACAGATTCTCTGAATGTTGTCGTCGTTGCATGTTCAAACAGAATCTCTGAATGTTGTCGTCGTTTAATGTTCAAACAGAATCTCTGAATGTTGTCATCGTTACATGTTCAAACAGAATCTCTGAATGTTGTCGTTTCATATTTAAACAGCTTTTCTGAATATTGTCGTCGTTTCATGTTTAAACAAAATCTCTGAATGTGTTTCATGTTTAAACAGAATCTCTGAATGTCGTCATCGTTTCATTTTTAAACAGAATCTCTGAATGTTGTCGTCGTTTCATGTTTAAATAGAATCTCTGAATGTCAAATTGAATTCGGCATTGACCTTAGAGAAATCCCCCCGTTCAGCTACTACCAAAATAACAGAGGACCAACCGAAACAAATCGCAGAAAAACAATTACATAAAAATTATTTAATAATACCTGAACCGTTCCAACAATGGTAAACATGCTTCGATCCTTCCTCGTCTATATAATTATCCACGAACAATACTAACAAAAATAATAAAACGTCTCCTGCACCGGATAATTATAATCGGACGATAATCACTGAGATAGCAATACATTATAAGGTGCTACAATTTCAATTAAATTCGGAAAAAGTTGCAATGCGATACTCGCTCCAAGATAACACCACTTCGTGTGCACCACAACATGGTAATGATACTCCACCTACCGTTTTAATCAATAAATAAGCGAACTAATGCATTTTTAATAAGGCAAAGTGTTATTAATATAATAGGCATACATCGACCACCAACGTTGAGACTGGCTATTCAGCAAAGTTCAATCTCTGATTCGCGATACAATCTATTCTTTACACGACCCCGAGTCAAAATATGAACACTGTTTTTTGTCCCGTTCTGCATTGTTCACCGCTGCTCAGTCTTTCCTCTTCAGCTTCTCCATCCAGCGTTGCCGGATGTAAAGAAATTATTCCAGGCTCCAAATATAAAATTCCCAAAGCATAAGAGCCAAAGAACAGAAAAAATAAGACAACTGAGAAGTGGAAAATTGCAATTTTATTGATCCCAATTTATCAATAGGTTGAGTAGTCATACGATTTTTGATTTTCTCGGCATCAAAAATTGCTATCTTAGCAACCATTTCATTTTCTTTTCATTTCTGTTCTTTTGAAATTTAAAATTATTTCAAAATGAAACGATTGAGCAGCATTATAAAACTTGTTCACGTTACACATTTTTTTGAAATGAATATTCAAAATATTTGAAAAAAGGCATGATGCTGACATCATGGGTTACAATCAGCGGTGCTACTTTGGACTGACTGGTTTACTCTGATTATGTGAATTGATTTAGAATATAGTAAAGCTCCTTTATCAGAAAATGTCTACTTGAGGACTTAAAGATAATATGAAACTACTCTTACTGTACTTTCAAGTCGAATGTTAGTACTCAAGTGGGATTAATGGTGCTAAATGTTAATTCGTAACCATCCTCTACAAAAACTTCACCTCACTGGTGCCACACGTACTAGTTCTTAACAGAAAGTTCAACATGAATGCACCTAGTAGTTGAAATATCTAAAAAGTTTCTTATCAAACTGTCAACAGATAATTTCGGAAATACCATCTGACAACACTGCCTCTATCGTGAATCAGCTATTGAAGTGACCGTAACTTCAACCACTGTTATTCAGGGGGACGATTTAGCTTGTATTCTCTGGAAAGATAGTTTTTCGCGGTGATTCAATGACCGTTCTTAGTGAACAAGGTGTTTATGGTCAGTTTGCATGATTTAGTCCGCAACTATCTAGAAAATAAGCGGTGTTTTGCAAGATGAATAGAAGCATGCCATTACTTTGTATTCAATTGCTCTGAGATACGTTATTCGTGATCTATTTGATGGACATGGGCGGCATAATTTCTATCGTTGTTTACAATTTCGATAAACGGTTTTTTGTTGTCCATTCAAGCACAGAAAATAATGTTTGATTTCACGAACCATGACATTTAAACTTGCTTGCTATTTTCGCTTATATACCAACAAAACTTTCTATTTATCATAAAAACGTCCTGTTCACTCGTTTACCCAAAAATTTGAATAGCGAAACATACTTTCAATCCCATTGAATTTTAACAACGAAAATAATTTTCAATAAGAGAAAATTAGGTCCATCAAATATGGAATCTAATGAAATAAGTGTTTATTTGTGCTCCAGTAGATGCCTTGCTGTTGTCATGTCTTCAAATGGATCATAGTTAAATATTCAAGAATATTCAAATTGAAACCGATGCAGCTCGATTGGCAATTCAATGAACAATAGAACGTAGATCATATGAAGTTCCGTTGTTTTAGCTTCACATCTGAATCAAGTGACTGTTCATTGTGATAATTTACCTGCATGACTAGATATATAAATAAACAAGAGACTTCAGTACTATTTTGAGGAAGCTGCCTAAAGGAGACCTCGCGAAAATTTAATCTGGAAAACGGATATCTCGTTTGAATGACCATTGAAAGCAATCACAAGAGGGACAACTGGAAGAGAAGTTTCCAATACATTAAATGAAGACAGGCAATGAATCAAGTAACGCAAGCTCGTCTTCATGTATCCCTTCTGTTTCTCTCTAGTTAACACCGGATGAGGAATGGTGCAACATAAATAGGCATCTTAAAGTCGGGAAAACAATGTAAGAAAAGAAGCACCAGTGACTAGAAATATCGTAATCGAAATATGAACTACAAAGGGTGAAAGAACTGATGAAATAGGTCTTTGCGTCATGTGCATCGCCATGTTAAAAATGCGGTAGTTTAAAAGATTCGTAAAATGAAATGGTTGGAAAATTAATTATTTATCAATACAATGTTATTGCACAAAATTAGGATAAAAGAAATGACTATTGAATATTTTCATCTCAATAAACAAATTCATTATACACAAGTAGAAACTTTCAAATCAACATCGCCGATAATATTAATAACGAAGTAGTTGAAAAAGTTTAAGGTTATAAATATAGGTTAATTGTTTAATGGTTTAGAAAATATTGTTATTGTTCTGATGATTTTGAAATACCTCATTGATTAGTTTATCTATTTTGTTTATTGATAAATCGATGTGTCACTTCTGCCACATATTTTTGAAAAATTGAACGAAACTGACCGATACTTAATGAAAATCTATATTGGAACCCATAAATACAGTTTACTGTAATTTTCACCGTGGAAGGTTCAAAAACAATGACAGTTGATCAGATTCGTTCAATAATTTTCATTGTCAATTATTTTCACTCGGATATTTTAATACGATTGTATACAAAACATGACTGTTGCTGACGCATGAGCACAGAAAAAATTAATAAAATGAAAATGCCTATTGAAACAGATTAACAAATGTAATTTTTTTGTAAGATTTTCATGGAACTATTCTTTTTCAATCACATGAGATTCATGGATTGAATGCCTTTCTCAATATTGAAATAAATGTTCTCATTATAAAATTTTTTTCGTATTCTTTAAATTTTTCATTTCAATTTTGAAATGAAATAAATGTCACCTACTATGTAGTAGTAATTATTGAAATTATCGACAAGTTGAGAGATTACATCCAAATTATCCTGTTACTTTTTTCCTGCATTGAAAAAGATGTGAACTTACTTCCATGTTCAAGTCCAAATAATCAAGTCACTCAAATATCAAATGGCTACTCCAATTTGAGTCTTGTTATGTGGAATTGTTGTGAAGAAAATTATTCTTCTCTTGAAAACCAATTTCAGCATAATTCTATTTTTTTTTTTTCGGAACGGATCATACAAACTTTATATATTTCCTTCATTTGACTTGATTTGATTTTGAAGAAATTACCCAGTTTTTCCAGGAAAAACATAATTTCTTCGATTTTTCATATAAGTTGTCAATAAATAGGTTGAAGGTGAATTCAAAAGCGTTTTTTGATGACTTTCTTTGTCAGTTATTTTCCAAATTATAGAAGTTATGAAAAAGTTTATGAAAAATAATGACTGGACATTTGATATTTTTCTTTGTAATTGGAAGAGAGAACGTCTGCATTTTAGATAGGCATTTCTTTCCTGATTTATGTGAAAGAAACTTTTTCAAATAATTTTTGTGCGTTTCCTTGACTTTGTATATATTATGAGGTCAAAATTGAAAAAATTATTACGCTACAGATTGCAAAACCGATTAATGGAATTAAATACATAGTTTTGATAGTTTCAGTCATTGAGTTCTGACTTTGAAAAAAAAACCTATTGATTGTATTGTAAAAAAATTTAGTTTTTTCTAATAAGTTCTGGAAAAATAAATACCGTAGATTACGTTTTTCATAGTAAAGTAAATGTTTATGAAAAATACGACTCTGTCTCATTTTACACAATCAGAATTTTACTAATTTTGATATCTCGTTCTACTCGAAAGATTATCAAGAAGCTAGTTGTTTCTGATATATCAAGTCCTCGATATTTTGTACATGTCCTTCAATTGCATAAATAGTTTGATTCATTTAATCGTCGAAACAAATAATTTTGGTACATTTTTATACTTAAAAACGTTTATTTCAGCAACGCAGCCATTTTTATTCGAGAAATCCATATCGTTCAACTTTTATCGTTCTGCAAATCTTGTTGACATTTTAAACTGCCAAGTATACTTGAAATTCGATGTGGAACTTGGTTGTTTACATTTACTCCACGACACTGATTATGTTCCGGCGCTTTTTAATCAGCCTCAGCCATAAAATCGATTACTATAATGGATGTTGAGTTTCGTGATGATTCTGAAACTTGGTCTGCGACACATTTTCAGCTCCACTTTGTTTATCTCTAACACCTTTATGCTTGTTAATTGTCGAAACGCACGTTTTGCTAACTGAAAGTGTGTTTTATCGCGCCACTGTGGCTAAAGATATTTTTTTCAAGAAAGTAGTAGTTGCCGTTTTAACACGACCTTCCATGAAATGTATCCACGTAATTTCGAGCATGTTTTCTTGTTTCTGATTCATCTGACCTGATTATAAATAATAACTGTTATTACTTTGTTGTTCACTACTTTCGAAGAAATACATGGAATTGCACAAGTAGGAGAATTCCAAACTTTAAATATCAAGTTTGGCGGTTTTGTAAACTAATCAAAAAGTGTAAATTTTATAAGTAACGGATCTGACTATATTTGAATCAAAATTCGAAAAAATATTTCGCAAATCAAAGGTAATATTCTATAAATTTTTAAATATTACCTGTTAGTCTCTTTTCTTCGAGACTTTTATTGAGCCCCGGTTAATTTTCTATGATGATTGAAAACTTTCATCTTTGTAATCTGTTTCAAGATAATTTGGTCTGAATTTTTTGTTTGGCCAAAGAGCGATTTAAAAAAAAATTAAAATACCACCTGTCCAAATAGTTATTGAATTAGGGAGATGCTGAAGATTTAGGTTTCTGTACTAAAATAGTTATTTCAAAAGAGATCTTTAAAAATATCTATTCTTTTGAAACAACTAGTATTTTCTTTTTGGGAAAGAAAGTTTTTGGCTTTCTACTACTACTTCATCTTGATACAAAAAAAAGGATGAGGGAATCTTCCAAAGAAAGGAAGGAAGTAATCAATTTGAAAAAAGTAACTCTATACATGGATGTGTAGATCATGCAATCGATTTTATAGAATTTTCAGGTATACTGCAAAGACCCACTTTGTTGGTCCCAAATTTAGTTTTTGGGCTTACTGGCCCCTTTCTAGTGGACTGTATACTAGTGAATAATGCGACGTAGGTAATTAGGTAACACACTTTATTGTGTCATACCCAGTTTACAGGTTTCACAGAATGTCAAATACGACAATTGGTTTGATCTGTTTAATTAGATGTGACAAACACTAAGCTTATACAAATGAGAACCTTTGATATTCTCCACAATAAACTAACACTTTGTATACTGCAAGGACAGGTATTCGAGAGATATCATCAACGGCCAAGGTTTTTCAAAATCGAAGGAGTATTGTCTTAAGACTATAGTCCTACACAATCAGAACTCTACGTCAAATTCTCAAATATTTAATGTTCTGAAATATTACGTTGGTAATATTTCTATTCAGTGAGAGGAATAAAATTGGTCTGATATCAGGCATTGAACGATGAAAGTATTTGAGAAAGAAAGCAAAACTTCAGTTCGTTCACACCATGTTGTGACTGTGTACATGAAAGTGACAGAGACGTCATATAAATATTGCACCACGAATTCCCTTTCAAATACCGAAATCTATCAATTTTGAGGTGATTGAGGTGATACGAGGCATTCAAGTAACTCATTGCTCAAGATTAGTAACAAAAAAAAAATAAAACATTGGAACTATCTAATAAGGCTCTAAGATAGAAATTGTTATAACTTTGATCTACAGTTTGAAAATTATTCAATAAAATGATTCAACTTCAATTGTATGATTGAAAAATACATATTCAATTTCAGGTGTACGAAAAGCCTTACCCATTGTAAACAACTTGGATAATAACAGTGGAAATGTTTTCCACTCTGAATTGAAATATCAACCGCACGATTCCGAAAAATACATCTCAACGACCCTCATTAGTACACCCACATTTCGATGAGAAAGTAATTACAGTACGCATTTCCCGAGACGTAACGAAATTTCCCCACGTTCCGACGTGCATTTTTAAATTTTCCCAAGGAAGAATCAACAGACAAGATAGCCCATATCTAAGCGCACCGTGTTTATATAAATGAAATGGCGCCATACCTCACTTATAACGACTATTAACAGCGTCCCTGAATTCAACTTAGGCACGTACTTGTTAAAATTCGTTGATAAATTCCATGTTCTGAGTTATGTTTATTATTTTGCTTGTATTTTAGTTTATGTCAGCTAGAGTTACGCTACTGGAGATAGCGAATTGAAAAATTTGCTGCGGATGGCTTTTCTGTGTCATTGGAAAATAACAGAGCGAAATAACTCATTGATTGAAGAAGTAATAATTTCAGGAGGCAATATTTCATAAACAGTATCTAGTGACTTTGCTGAAGAATCCTCCAGAAAACAAGGAATGAAGTTAACCCAACAAAATGAAAACAAACAGTGTTTGCACAATCATGTCGCTGGAACTGCAAAGGCTGCTTGCTGAGAAAGTTTTTCCAAATGGATTTACTCTAGAGCGATTCAAATCCAATGTGAGTTACTACTTTCACACAGACACCGCTCTGAAAGCGCCTTAAGGATTTTTATGTAGTGCTTGTGTTTTGTCCTTAAAACAAGGGATGTTGCGAACATTCATCTGCTATCTACTTCTGAACACAAATAATCTATTAATGATTCTGGTATTTCGAAAGAGTTCAGAAAATCAGCAGAAATCAGTCTTTCAGGCCTCCAAAAACTAAAATAAACAATTCGTCATTGAAGATGCTGAAACCAAAGATAAATTTCCAAAATATTACTTTTTGAGGACTGCATTTTAGACAGCCTCACATCATTCATAGAGAAATATAATCTGATACCAAAAGAACAACACGGCTTCAGAAAAGAAAAATCTATTACAACAGCTTCACTTGATGTTTATAATAATATCCTTGAAGGAATTGACAATGGCCTATCACCCATAGGGCTCTTTTGCGATTTAAGTAGAGCTTTTGATTGTGTTCCCCATTAAGCACTGCCCAAGAAGCTCTGGCTGGGTGGAATAAGGGGCACAGCTGCAAAACTGATTTCATCCTACTTGTTAGAGAAAAGTCAGTTTGTTCAAATATCTCAAAAGGAGCCAGATGGATCAGTGAGTAGGCATCGTTCAGAAACCGTAAAGTTGGATGTAGGCGTTCCTCAAGATAGTGTACTAGCTCCAGTACTATTCACACAGTACTGTTCATTGCTAACTTAGTGGAATTTCTACCAGAATACAATATAACGTTGTATGCAGATGATTCAGTTTTTTAGCAGACCGCGAAGGCATTCTGACTAACGAGGACGACCGCAATCTGTTACTAGGGAAACTTTGAAAATTGTTCTCTGACCAATCAATTGTATCTCAATACCGAAAACACAGAATACGTAATCTTTCATACTAAACCAAGGACTACAAAAAATAAAATATCTTTGAGACTTGACTATGTACACATAAACCGAAACATTTCTGTGAAATTTCTAGGATTTCAGAATAAATTCTGAAACATATCAAATTCGATGTATTCGTAACCATGTCGATAGGAACTGCCTGAGAGATTTTTATTTTGCAGAAATTCAGTCAAATTTGATGTATAGCATAATGCTATGGGAGGCAATGCCGGCAGCACAAGGTCTTTTTTATCTCGAAAACGAGCAATACTACCTATAATGAAAACGTCCAACAGACTCTCTTGTAGACCTCTGTTTGCAGAGTTGAATATCCTGTCATTATTCTGCTTGTATCTACTGGAGGTGGTATGTTATATCTACAGAACCAGAAATACACTTCTAAGATATAATGATGTACACCCATATCAAACTAGAGCTAGCAGCAATATCTATTCCAAACTTGACAATCTTGATCTGGTGTCAAAGGGACCAATTTCCATGGGTATAAAGGTTTACAGTAAGTTGCTAGTAAATATTAGATTCCGAAGCACCATGAAAAAATATTTACAAATTAATTTGTTTTACGACCTCACCGAGTATTTTAATATAAAACAATAGTGAATTAGTGTGTGTTTTTATATATTTGTGATTGTGCATATTGATTGTAAAACTGTAGGTTTCTTTTTTAGGATAAGAACTTCTTTATTGTTCATTGTGACTAACACGTTCTATACCAAATAGGATCTCTGGATAAAATATATGATTGGTTGATTGATTTTTCTATGTGAAAAATATATTGAATTCACACAGTAACATATGAGGTGACCTGAAAGTTTTTCCTTTCTACACCTATATAAAGTTCTACATTACAAAATTTTTATTGTTTTCAGAATTTTGGTTTATTATTAAAAAAAATTTCCAACCAAGTGTTTTTTTGATGTTGAATACACTTAAATCATATATTTTAGGTTTACTACAGTATTGTGAACCTACCGGATCCTAATGTTAGGAAATCCATTCAGTTACGAAGATTCAATTCTCACATGAGACATCCCAGCTTCTTGGCATTTGTGCTTATATTTTGGTTATATCCAATAATGAGGTAAGGTGAATTTTTCTTAATGTTAATTTGAAATAATTTGGTTCGTTTTCAGCTTGGATAGAATATGGCTTGCCTCAATTTTCACAGGATACATGTATTTGGGCTGGAATCCCGATGAAAGTGATTATTATTACCATAAATATCAGTTTGATAGAAAACACCATGAATTGGAGCACATGAAAAGACATGAATACTGACCTTTTTGGGAGATTCATATTGTTCCTTGAACAATAAATTATGCACATCAGGTCATCAGATTACAAGAGATATGAGTGTGTAGTTAGGCCATAATTCTCACCTGGTTTTTATCTTACTAAACTTAGGCCGATCGTTTCAATAAGCAAAGGAATGTTAAATATATATTTATGACAAGCAACAACCATTAGGGTTTGGTTGATACGTGGGCAATGGACATAATAGTATTTTTTTTTGTTTGATGAATTTTCATTTATGTATTTGAATGCTTGCAGTTCACCAGATAATATTCTTTTCATGGTAAACATTTTGTGATTTATGTTTAAACAGAAATTAGGTTACGGTTTGAATGTAGGAAGGTAATTCTAAATTTCATTAATTCGGATTTCCATTGTCTAATATGATATAAATTGATTTGAAATACCTGAAAAAATCTAAAAAATTTAAAAAAATTAGCTGAAAAATAACAATTATATTGATGAAAATTAAAATATTATTTACAAGAAATGAAAATTAAAAATTGAAAGATTCCAAACCAAATTACTTCACGACGTTTCGATTGCTTGTATCCACATACGTCTTCGGGTGTATTAATAGTTTTTTTTTTGATTTTTGGTTTTTGCTTGTTTTTTATTTCATTGTAATTTTAATTTTTTTTTGCTTAATATAATTGTTATTCTTCAGCTGATCTTTTTTAATTTTTAACAGATTCTTTCAGGTATTTCAAATCAATTTATATCCTATTAGACAATGGAAGGCCGAACTAATGAAGTGTACCACGAAACATTGTCAACTACCTTCAAACAGAATTCTAAATTTCAATATGCTAGTAGGAATGGCATATGTTGTAAGAATTCTGACGTCTCCTTCTAGATTTTACAAACTGTATCTGATTTTCATTATAATCCATGAAATGTTTCAAAATGATCCTAAGCTAACACATAAATGCATTTTTACAGTAGATATATGTATAAAGCAACCCTTCGTAGGACAAATATGAGCATACATACTTTCTTAGAAAATGAATATTATGTATTGAAATTCGAAAGATCTATCTCTCCCAACGTTCCCACACAGCAGAATCTGGCTAACGCCTGCCGGTAAATAACATCCGATGCCCATCCTGGTATTAGCCAAGGAGTTATTGATTATTGCATTTTCATATACCAAAGTAAAAAATTAACCAGTAAGTCCACTCCCACTAGTTACATTCATGAATTCACAAAATTCTCGGTGACCTCGAAACGAAGTGTGGAGCCAATTTCGTTCTTTTTCCATAGGCGTGCGCTCATATAAAAACGAAATGTAAGGTTATTATAGAATATTTTATGGTAAATTACCTATAACCAACTATGAAAACTAAAAAAACAATGATAACAACAGCGAATAAACTAAACACAATATCAATTTCCGACCGTTTATTATAACTAATCCGATGTCCGTGGTACCGTCAAATCCTTCGATACTACAGCACTGAACGCGTTGGATGAGTGTCTCATCTTAAGAGTGATTGAAGGCCCTCGACAACCCGAGCGGATCACATGGTAAGAGAGCCTACTGTGACTCTTAACATATGTTTTATCATTGTTACAAATGTATTTTTACTCCAATTAGTTATATTTTGAATATTATTTTTACCATGTTTCTTACCTGCAGTGGATATAGTAAAGAAATTGATAAGATTAAGAAATAACTAGTTTATTTCTTATCATGGGCACTCTATTCTCCTCATACACATTTGAATCTTGAAAGATATGACGAATTCGCAAAATTTACTGTTTTTAAGTCCCATATACCTTGATTTTTAAAACTACTACTGACATATTCAAGTACAGCCACATTCAACGAAACAATCATCTCTCCCGAAGATCCCATAGAGAAGGATCTGGCAAATGTCTACCAGAAAACGACTAATCTAATGTCCGCCGTGATATTATCCAGAAAAGAAGTCATTTACAACTAATTAACAAGTACTGCCACACATTCTTGACATTTTACGGCAGCCACACCCTCCACCTGAAAAGTCAGTTTTGCACATGCAGCCACCTTCAGGTGATCTTTTTACAGGTATATCAAGAAAGTAGTTGTTTTCTGGCAGGCATTTCCAAGATCTTCACTGTATAGGAACGTTGAAAAAGGTGACTATTTCAATTTGGAATATTATTTTCATGTACATTTCAAAGTTTATAATTCAAAGAAATGGGCCTAATTGACTAATAAATTCGCTTATACTTATATGTGTGATGCCAGCCAAGAAATGTACAGAGTAGAGTATTTTATTTGACCATTGCACCGTAGTGTACATTCATGGCAAGTCACAAATACAGAAATCAAGAGGGATACAATCCCAAAAGTTGAGAGTGCAAAAAAGTATAGGTTTAATAAAAAGTATAAATATTAAATCAATTAGTTCATAAGTTGAAGTTTCCGCTATGTCAATATATACCTCAATTTTGTAAAAACAGTTTTGCAGAAGAAACCTTTCACTAGTAGTTTTCAATTTTCCAAAGAGTGAGTGACTTCACAGATGAGTGAAAATGATGATACTGATGTAAGTTCAGGGAATTTCTCTAACTAATTCTTAATTTACGTCTGGAAAAATTTCAATAAAGTTGACGACCTGGATCCATATGCATGATGTGTCACAATGTGTCAAATTTGAATTAAGTTATCATGATATCCAGTAAAACTTTATAGATACATAGTGTTGGAAATGGCATAATGCAGAATAAAATAAAGAAAGGGACGACAACACTCTTTGTAATTTGCTTTGACAATTATTCTGATGGACTTTTTCTGACACCTAAAAACATTTATGGAGTTACCCGAATGACCCCAAATTGAAATATAAGAAATAACCGAGTGAAATAATCCACAGTGTCATCAAGCTGATCACGTTATTGAATCGTCTCAGAACAAACAAAATGATGGAAAGTTTGTTGGTCACAGCTTTGATATGGTCAAACCACTTCAATTTGTTATCAATGACAAATCCTAAAAACTTATCACATACTTACATATTTTGAGTTTTACTTCATTCAGGCAATGCCAATGAGGCAATAGAAAAACTCAAAATTATGGAAGATAAGCCATTTTCTTATACACACCAGAAACACTATTCATATCTCAAAATCAAATACTTGAAAGAACATTCTTCATTGCAGAGAAGGGTGAATATTCTGGTCTGACCACCATTATTGATGTAGAAAATGATTCAGATAAGCATAAGATCCCACTAGTAGAAGACATGGAAGAGAAGAGGGCCTGTGAAAAGATCATCTGAGAATGGCTGCACGTGCAAAACTGACCTACCTGGTGGAAGATGTGACTACCGTAACATGTCAAATTGTGGCAGTACTTGAAAATTACGTGTAAACGAATTCTTTTTTGAATAATACTACGACGGACATTAGACGAGTTGTTTTCTGGTAGACATTTGCAAGATTATATTGCATGAAAACTTTGGTAGGGATAAATGTTTTATTGAATTTGGCAGTACTTGAACATCTCATTGGTACAGGCGACTTAAAAACAGTAAATCCTGCAAATTCTTCATTTTTCGAAATTGAAATATGTATGAGAAGAATGGAGTTCCCCATGAAAATAAATAAACTAGTTTTTTTTACCATAGTCAGAATCGAACAACAATTCTTCAGAATTGAATTACTTCATATTTGTCCTATCAATTTCTGTTCTTTCAACTGCAGGCAGAAAACATTACAAAAGTATTATTCAAAATATAACTAGTTGGAGTGAAAATGCATTTGAAACTGATAAAAATTCTGTTAGAGTTTTGGCATACGGGATGCTTTTTCCTGCTTGGGGCTTTGTTCACAAGTTGGAACTGTTACAACTTCACTATAGTTGAAAAATATTCTGTCTCAGACCAATGTAATGATGGTAACTTGATGGGATCCTAGAAATGTATAATCCAATATAAACACTTGTAATTGCAGCTGAAATGAATAGAATGCAGAAGAAGCTGCCCAAGCATTAATAGATATACAAAAGAATACTTCCTGCAAGTAAGCCCCGGGGCTTTTTTCACGAAGTGGAACTATTACCAGTTCTCTGAAGCTGAAACAAATCCTGTCTTAAATGAAAGTTTCATATACGTAGTAGAGCATTGATGAAATCAGTCAAGCACCAGACATAATTGCTGTCTTGGTTAGATCTGTTATGTATTGACGAGGAGTAATACTCTAAAACCGGTCCTGCTACTGGAGGAGCATTTGCTACGATTTGCACAATAGTTTTTTCAGGCATATTATACTGTGTAGAAATGTTCGGAGAGGTGAACTTTTTGAATTTCAATTCAAAATATTTAATTTCTGTAAAATTTTATGATTTGATGTATTTATTCCACTATTAATGACTTGTATATTATGACTATATTATTTATATTTTTATTACAGATATATTATTTATTCTTTGTTTACTAATGAAAACAATGTTGACAATAACAAATTATATTTTTGAAAGTATTTGGAAAAAATATACATCTTTCAAGGTTATGGTTCTTTTGGTTTATCTTTTAATGTCGACAACTCCCAATTGACATAGTGAATGACAACCTATTTTGAAAAATTATAGGGAAAAATTTCTACGGATGATGGCGCTACTCAAACAGCTGATCCGAATAACTGAATGTTAAACATAACTTATGTTCATTTTTTAGGGATTTTCTGAGTTGATTAATTGTGAATTTGTGAGATAGACTTGAAAAACTGATGAATACTTCATTTTCCTTGGGTTCTGATTTCAATGAAGTCTATTATTAGGCACCGATGAAATTTACAAAATTACTAGATACTTTTTGGGAAAGAAAGTTTTTGGCTTTTTACTATCTACCATCTTGATACAAAAAAAGGATAAGGGAATCTTAATTAATCTTTGGAAGATTCCCTTATCCTTTTTTTTTGTATCAAGATGGAGTAGTAGAAAGCCAAAAACTTTCTTTCCCAAAAATTCATCACTCCTAAAAATATAACTCCTTCAATTCAAATACTAGATTTTTTTTTTAACGCTTTTGATGTTAAACTCGACTAATGCATACAAACAAGATGCATAAAATATCCCTAGTGTGATCACGGGGACCCTTTTCCCATAATAAATAGTTTATCAAAAACTCTTGACCTCTGGTGATAAAGAGATCCTACAAGTTTCAGCCTCCTATCACAGAGGTGCTGAGTATATTTGAAAGTGACACTGCTTGATAATGTCGAATGTGTACTCCAATTTTCAATGTTATTTACATTTGGTAATAAATTGATATCAAGTGAATTTGTTACAAGTAACTCTTTTTTTTTATCCACGAGTTCTGAAATGAAATGTGGTTGAGTATCTTACACTCAAATTATCGCATATCCCCTCAAAAACATCTACAGGCGTAGATGTTTTCGAGGGGATATATGCCTAACGCCTACGTATCGGTTGGGAAAATTGACAAACCCAAATAAGTTTTTAACTGACGTTACGTTTCAGCAAGGTGAGGTACCTCCTCAATGTGGAGAGTCTAGATTTTTTTGAGGGGATACTTTATAATAATAGTAATAATAATTGTAATTTATTGAACAAAATTACAATTTTGTTCAACTGGCTATCGACCGAAGTCCTTATGCCCGTGTAACAAAATTGCTTTGAAATAACACGGCTTATTTTACAATATATATAAAAAAAATTATATGGATATAAAAATGAACAAACAAAACAATCTCATTGATAAAGTTTTGTTAATTTTTTCTAACACTGTTTCTGTTTGGTGTCGATGTCGTACTCTAGCATGAGGGTTTCTTGTCACAGCATACTTTCTAATGATTTCTACATTGTCATCTTTTATAGCAAACTTCTATGTAAGTGACGGTAGTCTTTCCTTGATAGGGATAATACCAGTGAGTTGATACAGGGTTGTGTTTGGGGTTATTGGGATGCCCTAATCTTGTTATTTTCCTTATAGCCGTTGTTTCAGATACTTTAAAGTGTTTTCAAGGCCTTTTGTTTGATATTGAGAAACAGTCGGTGCAGTATTCAATAAGTTGACGACAAATTTATTTATATATTCGGCTTGATGTTGATATGTTTGCACCTGCTCCCGGGTTTGTCAAACTTGTGAAATGTGCAGCTCTTGCAATTTTTTTTGTTATTGACATGGCTGTTGAAATTTAGTCTGGAATCAAGCGTAACACCTAGGTAATCAACTGTCGATTTGGCATGTAAGATATGTTGGAAAACGTTGATTGTTGGAGAGGTTGCAGACTTTCCATGATTAAATATGATGAACTGAGACACTTATATGGGTTTGGCTGGAGCCTCCATTTATTGAACCAGTTATTTGTTATTGTTGCAAGATGTTTCAAATTGTTAATAACTTTGACTAGCTTTTGATTGTGCGCAATTAGAGCGGTGTCGTCTGCATACTGGAGAATATATGCTTCATGCCTGAAGTGGTTGATATTCCCTTGTTGGTGATGATAAATATCTGAGCTGTATAAGTTATATAACAATGGCGAAAGCGTGAACCCTGTGGATAAATTCGTATGAAAAACTACTCAATATTTTAACTCTCACTTTCCTGTCAATTATCAGATTCCTAATTGTATGTACTAGATAGTTAGGACAACCCAGTTGATGCAGTTTGAATAAAAGACCCTTGTGCCAGATTCTATCGAATGCTCCCTGTCGTTTTGTTGTTGTTCAGCTTGGTTGTTTTAATGTTGTTCGTGAGAATCGTTAAGAGGATGTATAGTAGCTCTTCCTTGTCTAAATCCAAACTGGTAGCTTGGTAATTTATCATTAAGCAGTTGAAGTAAACGGTTTCGTAAAAGTTTTTGCCAATTACAGGCAGGAAAGTAATCGGACGATAACTCTCAGTAAGGGAGTGATCCTTGTTTGGTTTGGGAATTGTAATTATTGTGCCCATTTTCCAACTGTCAGGTACATAATGAGTTTTAAGGCAAAATTCATAGCTTTTTATGATATACTTGTGAATCTCATAATCCAGCTTTCTCAACATATTTCTTGTGATATAGTCATGCCTTGGAGCTGAGTTTTTTCCCTGATATAAGATTTCAAAATATTCTTCATCTACATTGAATGTATTATTTTCTTGTATGGGTATCTGCGAAAATAAGTTTTCGTACCAATCGCTAATATTTTCATAATGATTGCGGTCGAAGTTCAAGTTGATGCTTTCTTTGCAGCTTTTTTTTGAAGTTTTTAGCAAATATGTAAGCTTTTTCTGAAGGTAACGCATATTCAATATTGTTATCTATAATATTTTTAGTATGTGCTCCATCCTATTTGTATTTGGATAATTTCCGTATTTCATTCCAATAGGATTTACCCCTCTTTTCATGAATGGCGTCACAGATTTGAATCCATTTGCGAGTTCTGTATTCTTAAATCAAAGTTTGAATGTTCTTGTTAAACTTATTAATTGAAGCTTTAGAGTCTTTAAGGTAAGGACATTGTGATAAAACTTATAATAAAATACAATAAATAATTATATATATTTTAAAAATTTAATATCACTATTCCACTGTGCAAATTAACAAATATATGAATTAGTAATAAAATCTACATATATTTAAGAAAAGTTACAAATATATCACAGCTAATTCTATACTTCAAAAATAAACCTCAGTGTCTTTTTGATTTAAGGATATGCAGTAGGCTGAATACATCCCTACTTAGGAGAAATTTTATATATTGTGCCTAATAACTTGAGGATTTTACAGTAGATTTTACTAATACATCTGCAAATGAAATAACAAACAATAAAAATGAGTAATATATTTCTCTAATCAAGATATAAATAAAAACGTGATTGTATAAATAAAATTTTAAAACAAAACAATTTTGCACATCATTCGAACTTTGTCCATTGACTTTGCAAATTGACCTTATTTGTTTGAAAAGGATCAAAATTACTCTGGTTCGGAATTGTCGAAAAACTGAAATCTAAACCATACTCTTGCAAAAGATCCTGATCATTTCGACTGCACTCTATTTTTGTTCTCTGTTGAGAATGTGAATTGCTACCGTTCTGTTTCAAAGAATGGTTTTCGTATGAGTACACTGGGTTTGATATTGATAATGGAAGTTTAGAGGAATTACTTTGTAGGGAAGGTGAAGATTTCAGAGGATCAAAGTCATCTATATCTGATGTTGAATCCAACTTTATGAGGTCCTCTGTGTCTTCATTGTGCTGCAATAAAAATAGATTAGTAAAATTGGCAACAAAAGTATTTATTGGTAATTATATTTAAATGGTCAAATCCTGTAAAATAGATCTGACAGAATTTAATATTTGAGGAAGATCAATATCTCGTATATGTAAAAATATCACTAACCATAAATCAAAGCAAACAACTCGAAATTTCAGATCATCAATCGCCGTGTTCCTTAAGAATCATAGTTAGCTGAGAAGTACGCTGTATTTTCAGAAAATTAACTGAATTTTCGTTTTTCTCAAAAAATATTTTTCATCAATTTCTATTTTGACCCCTCCAAAGCAGTCCCCCTCAGTCTGATGAATACGGTGGCGCTACCACCCTGGACACAATATGTGATTACATTCTTTGAAATACCATTTTTTGTGGAGGACTAGAACATCCTTACTGTTTTTTTGACATATGCCAAAAAGTGAATTTTGGGTTTTTGATAACGAAAAAAATTTGTTTTCTAAAACTTTCAACAACTAAAGAACGCTAAGAATTGAAATTTTATGTTTTTCAATTTGTAGGCAAGATTTATAAATATAAGTTACTGACTGATTGGACTCTTCAGTGGTTTATATTGCGCAGTTACTTTTCTAGGTGAACTTTTCAGTTTTCCCTTTATTTATGTAAAAAAAAACAGTAAGAAGTGATCACATTGTTTGTGACATCAGAGATGAAACTCTGCAGCATAGACTATTGCCAGATGGTAAAATCACTCTTAAAGTTCTCAAGAGATGTGTCTGGCTTATGAGAAACAACTAATAAAATAAAAACGACTATATGCTTGGAGTGAGTAGGCGAAGCCTATGATGGTGATTAAAACAGTTTTTAGAATATAGTGCTTTCACTGATTTAAAGCAGTGCAAATGATTGATTATAAAAACTGGTTGACATGATTGAATATATGTACAAAACATTTAACAAGACTGCTAGACACAAGTGGTGTATCACTGTCAATTATAAATTGTTGCAGAAATTTAAAATTTCCACGAAGATTTTTGACTTCTCAATAACCTTTCAAAACTTCATCTACTCCCTCCTTATCCCACTTATACGATAAACTTCAACACCTGAGATGATTGGAAGTTTTTTGTAATTATTCATTGTGAAACAATACTGCTTAATCTTGACTTTATGAAATGTCATGTTGGTATTACACCATTCTGTTTTTCCATCCCATTACAGATTAAATAGTTCAAAAAACAGAGCTTTCCAGTATCTCAAATTATATCCAACTATTCCTACACAAAATCACCTCAACTTATCAAATTAGCATATATTTACAAAATATTAAAAGATCATAGGATTAAAAGAGACCTGTACAATTTCGGTTAGCATGTAGTGTGGATTCTCAATTAAAAAATGATTATATTTATAAATTCTCGAAAGCCTTTGAGTATCTGGATCACGTTTTATTAATTTTCAAAATGCATCATAAAATGATAAAATTTTTTGGGAATAAAAAAATCAAATCAAATATACACTGAGTATTATGTTATACCCCAGACATAAAAATCAATTTTCCAAACACTCACTTACCTGGCTCCGAAATACTATTCCTGAGGAGATTCGTAATTTTCGAATAATTCACTCAAGACTTCATTTTTTATCAACCTAGGATGATAGTTTCCGATTTTGTTGACAGAAAAAAATACTTGAATTCAATATACATGGTGAGGTACAATCATTTCCATTAGGAAACCACACACAACATTGTTTTATTTATATTATATATTTTATTGTGTTCCAATTATTGAGCCATTATCTTTTACTTGTATATAAGTATGTATTATTCTTTCCATTATAACGATTTACTTTTATTTACATTGTGTAACTGAAATTGCCATTAACGATAGTCAGCGGCGGCTAGTCAGAGGAGGCAAGGGAGGCTTAGCCTCCCCATAAAATTTGAAGGCTATTCATCTCAATAAATTAAAAGATATTGACAAATAATTATGATTATTTTTTTCTAAAAATGCTTGGGTATCATTACTTTACCATTAATTTTTAATATAAATCCAT